>JAKCPI010028843.1:0-13891 GCA_023213315.1 Euborellia annulipes | reverse complement strand
TTTGGTAGAGGAAGAAATTTTCTACAACTTTTATTTGAAACATTTCTTTCTAAATGTGATAGTTAGAAAGCTATAGATGATAAAATTTCTATATAAGAAAAAAAGCTCTTTAAAAAATTTCAATCTTTATGCAATTCCTCTTTAACCCAAGTTCTAGCCAAAAGCTCGATATTATCATTTTGGTAGAGGAAGAAACTTTTCTACAACTTTTATTTGAAATATTTCTTTCTAAATCTAATAACTAGAAAACTATATGCTGATAAAATTTAAAAATCTATAAAACAGCTCGCTAAAACTTCAAACTTTAAGTGCAATATCTCTTTAACCATAAGTTCCAGCCAAAAGCTCAATATTATCATTTTGGTAGAAGAAGAAAGTTTTCTACAACTTTTATTTGAAAGATTTCTTTCTAAATGTGATAGTGAGGAACTATAAGCGGATAAAATTTAAGAAATCATAAAAAAGCTCGCTAAAATTTCAAACTTTATGCAACATCTCTTTAACCACAAGTTCTAAACAAAAGCTAGTTATTATCATTTTTGTAGATAAGAAAGTTTCCTACAACTTTTATTTGAAAGATTTATTTTTAAATGTAATAGTTAGAGAGATATAAAATCTTAAATTTAATATATTAAAAAAAAAAACACCATTTGAACAAATATATTCCACTAGTTAGCAAGTTAACTATTTTACCTAGACTAAAAGATTTCAAATAAAAGTTATAGTAAATTTTTTTCTCAACAAAAATGATGATGGGTAGTTTTTTGCTATATTGTATATTTAAAGAGATATTTCGTTAAAAACGGAAAAAAAAAAACTGTCTCTGATTGACCTCAAGCTTGAGTAAATATTAGAGTTAATTCTTATCTAAAATGTAAAAAGAGAAAGGAAAAAAATTCTTGATATTTCCATTTTATCCCTCCCCCCCCCACATAGATAAATATTGATTTGTATGTGGGTGCACTCTTTTCTGGTACACTCCATTAAGATTTTAATTTATTGATAATTTCCTTTTTTCTTCGCCTCAATAATCCTTTGGTTAGGGATTGAATAAAAAAAAAAGACTTTTTAGCGAACATTTGTGCTTTTCTCACCAGCAAGTGAATTTCCTTTAAAAGTCTCTCCAAGGCAATTTTCAATTACTGTGCGACTAGTCACACCAAATTTGTTTTCCTTTGCGTTGCTATTATTGATTGGTGAGCAACTTATTCTCTCTGACATGTTTAAAACTTGAACGCTTGACAGATTGCGAGGGCAACGTTACAAGAATATTATTATCGCTTTTAGGTGGCTGGGTGGGGAGAGGTGGGAGGGTGGGGGGCTCTATTACACGTTCGTATACGTCCAAGTTAACCAATAATAAATGTAAGATTCATTTCTCACAACAAGTCAACGAAAAGTTGGAATTGCAAATCAATCGACGGGAGGGAATTTATTGAGTGAGATTTTATCTCTAAAAGAACTCAACTGTAAGCCTAGAAAGCTTATTTTGCATGTAGATTACTTTTGTGCCTTAGGCGTCATTTAAGAAGCGATTTTTCGAAATTCAAATTTTTTTATGGCCCCACCCCTATCCTCCCACCCGCCAAAAGACAAATTCGCCGAAGGCTTGTTTTTACTTTCTCTTACCGTATATATGAAATATATAGAGAATGTATTGGATTCATGTCGAGATTTTGATGGATATACACGTTTTGAGGTACACTTTACTGATGTGGAAGCATTAGTAGATCAGCGCCATCTATGAATCGCGTGGCCAAGTTTAGAACTTAAGGCGCAACAGGAGCGAAGGTGTTACGCATGTTTTTCCCAATAAGATGGCGTTGTGTGTCATAAAAAGTATGCCCAAAAAATCAAAAATTTGCCAAGAGATGTCAGAATGGTAGCTAATAATATTTAATGCATTTGGTAGATTTTCATTGATCTTTTAACAATAAATGTTATTATATATTATGTATCTTTTATAAAAGCATAAAAATATATAAATATAGGCTATTAGGGGATCGGCTGTTAGACTAGCCTGCCATCTATTGCAAGAATGCTCAACTAATTTGACAGTTGAATTTTAAATAAATCATCTAAGCTTATTTTAACAATTTCTTAATTAATATGTGATTAATAATAACAATAAATTCATTTTTAAATTTTAAAAAAATTAAAGATTATTGGAACAGATTGTTTTTTTTGTATTTGCTTGAAAACAAAAAAATTAATTTCCTTAATTTTTTTTATAAGTTGGTGCCATATTTTTTTTTTTCTTTTATATGAATAATTACAAAGTTCTAAAAGATTTTCTAATTAAAAAGAAAGAAAAGGTGTTTTAATAAAATTATGAATTTCTTTTTTTTTTTTTCTTTAATTTGATTAAAGTAGTTAAGTGAAAGAAAAAGTTGAGTAGCGCTATAATATAATAATAATCATAATGGAGATAGAAGAAAGTTAGAGAGATATAATTTCATTAGAGGTGGTTAAAATTTTCTCTAAAAAAAAAAAAAAAAATTCTCAACCAACCAGATTAAAAGAATATTCATTCATTGGATGAAGTAATTATTATTTTATGCTTTAATAGTTGGGGATAACAAACCGAGAAATGATAAGTGTTTAAAAAAAAAAAAAAACTAGACTATTATGTGGAATTATTCAACGCGGTTTTTTTTAAATGAATTAAATTCATAAGAGATTATTGGGACATCGAGATATAATTTGTTTAATGACTTATTAAAAAATTATCGTAATTAATTATTTTGTTATCAAGCAAATACAAAAAAACAATCTGTCCCTATAATCTTTAATTTTTTTTAAATTTAAAAATGAATTTATTGTTATTATTAATCACATATTAATTAAGAAATTTTTAAAATAAGCTTAGATGATTTATTTAAAATTCAACTTTCAAATTAGTTCAGCATTCTTGCAATAGATGGCAGGCTAGTATAACAGCCGATCCCCTAATAGCCTATATTTATATATTTATATGCTTTTATAAAAGTTACATAATATTTATAAAGTATTTATTGTTAAAAGATGAATGAAAATCCACCAAATGCATTAAATATTATTAGCTACCATTCTGATATCTCTTGGCATATTTTTGAATTACTTGATTTTTTTGGCACACTGTTTCCTTCGCTCCTATTCCGCCTTAATTAGATAGCAACAGATGATTTAGATGCTTCCCACTCCCTGTCAGTTATAGCTATATAGCCAACCTATGTCTTGCCCTACAGTGCAGTGCATATGATATAATATTAATTATCTTGTCAGTGGGAAACCATCAAGTGAGATAGAGATAGAACGAAGAAACTCTAACCAATATCTTCATATTCAAAACATTTTGATAGATTATTCAGCCTATGAGAATTCGAAATCCCTGCGAGTATTAATATATGTCAAAATCAATTTAAAACTATCAGGGGCGCCGGAACGAATTTTAATCAGGGGGGGCAAAAAAATTTTTTTTAGAAAATTAAAATAATTTAATATGTTCAAATAGTATAAAACAAAAACAAATCTACTATAAAACTTTAAAAATTTTAAATAAAATCACAATTTTAATAAAATTAAAATTTTAAAAAATTTGGTAGTGATTTTTCAAAAAATTTTGGAAAAAAATTTAAAAAAAAAATGAATTTCTTACTCTTTTAATTTAGAAGATTTTATTTTTCAAAAGTAAAAATATATCATTTTTAATAATAAATGAAATAAAAGAAGAAATTTTGCCCCCCCTCTGCCCCCCCCTCTGTAGGATGCCAGGGGGGGGGGCAATGTACCCTTGCCCCCCCAGTTCCGGCGCCTATGAAAACTATCTGGTGTGACTGGAACAACCACAGGCGTACCGAGGCAGTTGGGGGCCTGGGGCGGCACTAGAAGAGGGGGCCTTATATTGAATTTTTTTTTTTGGGGGGGTGCTCATCTTTAAATATCCCTCTCCTCCATACACAAAAATATTTTTAAAATACCGTTTACCCCTGAACCCCAAGGGCCCCGGGGCCTCTCAAAGGGAAATTTCCATTAAATTTTCTTTTTTTTTTATCTAAATTTTTCCATTTTTACTTGAGCCCTGAGGGCCCCGGGGCCTCTCAAAGGGAAATTTCCATTAAATTTTCTTTTTTTTTATCTAAATTTTTCCATTTTTACTTGAGCCCTGAGGGCCCCGGGGCCTCTCAAAGGGAAATTTCCATTAAATTTTCTTTTTTTTTATCTAAATTTTTCCATTTTTACTTGAGCCCTGAGGGCCCCGGGGCCTCTCAAAGGGAAATTTCCATTAAATTTTCTTTTTTTTTATCTAAATTTTTCCATTTTTACTTGAGCCCTGAGGGCCCCGGGGCCTCTCAAAGAGAAATTTCCATTAAATTTTTTTTTATAAAAATATGGGGGCCTATGCCGGCTCGGGGCCTGGGGCGGACCGCCCCCTCGCCCCCCCCTCGGTACGCCACTGGGAACAACTTTATCTTACCTTTGGTAGTTGAAAGTTGTGTTCTGTGCTTGGCACACTAGATATTTAGTTTCGACTATATATTAGAATTCAAGATGCAAATTCTGGTGTGACTGGTCGCACACAACTTTCTCTTACATTTGGTAGTTGAAAGTTGTGTTCTGCGCATGTCACACCAGATTTTTTATGTCGGCATATATTTTACTTTTCAAAGGTAAAATTTATAAACATGGGAGAATGTTTATATTTTGTTACTATAGCAACCATTTCTCCTATTTTTCCTATGAAGTACAAGAGTAAAATGTCTTCAGAATATTTCAAGAGCAAAATGAGAATATACATTTTAAAGAGCATCTGAAAAATAATTGATTTTTGAGTTTTAATCAAAATCGTTAAAGCGAAATTTTAAGAAAATCGAAAAAAAACTGAAAAAGTACATCAGTAAAGTACTAGTACTATTTGACCGATTTTGTTCAAAAGCTTATTTTAAAGCCCTAGCTGAGTGTCTAACATAAATATAAAATTTCAACCTGGTAGCTCAATTCCTTCATGTTTTAAATTGAACACAGACAGACAGACGGACATATCCGCTATTAACGAAAATCCAAATGTTTTTACACTAAATATAAATCTGAATAAAAGTAAAAAAAATTAATAGATACGTTAGGCTCGTTATTAATCTTTCTTTGCGTTGATTTATTCACTTTTAAATGTTTTTTTTTTTTTTTTTTTTGTTTTAGCAGCATGCAAAGGGTTTTTTGATATTAACAAATCAACTAGGGTAGGCCGGACGAACGACACGAACGAAAAGATGTTAATAGATGAGATGTTAAATAAAAAATAAAAAAAACATCTGCGTGATGAAAAGAAAAATGCGCTGGTGGGAAGGGCGGGGGGGGGGCATTTGTTTTAATATTTAATTTCGAAAAAAAAAGAAAAATTAAACATGGAAATAGGCATTTAGTTAGTGAGAGGAATAAATAAAAAAGTTTAGCAGAATCAATAAATAAATAACGGAATGTCCGTCTGTCTGTCTGTGTTCAAAAAAAGTTTTAATAAAATTGTTTTGGTTGACTAAGCTCAAAGCTCCACTCTCGAGTGCATCAGGTACTTTTGACGTTGACTGTACTGCAAATTAGACCTATGATTCGTCTCATAAATCATAAATAGAACATTTTTGTATTAGGGTATAATTTCGATAAAATGAATAATTTAAGAGATAATTGGCTTTTTGTGATTTTAACCCCTTTGGAGTTTGTTATTAATCGATAGCGAGAATTAATCATTGAATTGAAATAATTAATAAAATATTTAGTTTAATTAATTAGAAGAAATTTTATTCTTTTTTTTTTAATTAATTAATTTACATTCACACTAATATAAAATCTTCTATATCTTTTAAATCCCAAGAGATATAAAAAAAATGTTTAAACAAAAGTTGTTCAAAATGAAGCAAAGAATAATTTTATATTTGGCTATAATTTGTCTAAAGTTGATAGTTTAAGAGATATTTAGATTTTTGTGATTTAAAAAAATATTTAATTTAAAATATTTACATTAATTAATTAGAAGAAATTTTATTCTTTTTTTTTTAATTAATTAGTTTATATTTTCCCCTTTTGGTGGCGCTGATATAAAAAAAAACCTAAAACTCTCAAAGCGTAAGAGATAGAAAAAAAATTTTAAAACAAAAGTTGTTCAAAATGAAGCAAAGAATAATTTTATATTTGAGTATAATTTGAAATTTGAAAAATATTTAATTTATTTAAATTAAAATATTTGCATTAATTTAAATTTCTTTCATGTGATTTAAATTCGATTTTTGGAATTAATTTGTTTAAAATTCATCCGTCTGATGGCGCTATTTTAACACCTATAATTCACTCGTCTGTTCTTCTGGATATCTCTCTTCACAGCCTGTAGGAATTTTGAAAGGAAATTCTAAAAAGCATCAAGATAGGGAAGGCGAGGGTCTGCCGCAGGTGGCCGGGGTAGGGGGCGAAGTTCAGAGCTCTTTTTACTAGTAATTTTACTTGATTTTTTTTGGAGTAAGAAGAGGGGTTGTGTAATTTATTTGCCCGTCCATACATAATTGGTTGCGTTTCCTCTTTCCTTTGCTGTCAGCCAATTGGCATCAAACAATTGAGTGCAAATTCAATTCAATTCAATTACAAACAAAACAATTGTTCATTTATAACTCGAAAAAAAAAGAAAAAAAAATGAATTATAAAATTAAAACCGTGTAAAGTGCAAAACAACAAAAACAAAGAGTAATGGATGTTCTGGTATTTGATCAACTCCAAGTTTATATAAATTAATAATAAAGGGGGCGGAGTTGAAACAAAAAAATAATGATTAATTGTCAAACACATTACGTAAAATGATTACGTCAGCTTGCACATTGAAATCAGAGATTAATAATAATCTTATTCCATTTGGAAAAACTTTTCAAACAAAAGTTATTGGAAATCATAAATAAAACATTTTTGTATTAGGGTATAATTTCGATAAAATGAATAATTAAAGAGATAAGATGGATAATTATGGGCAGGAGCAGCCAATAAATAGACTCTGTATGCAGATTCAATCACCGGAGACGTTTCGGTTCCTTTTATTTAAGAACCATCTTCAGTCCTTAGATTGAAATACAAAGGCACAGAGTTAGTCAATGTTATCTTTGGCATATACATTGTTGTTTCGTCATAAAAATGTTACACATGTATATTCCAGGTCAAAAAATATTTTACGATGGTCTCACTGGAGAATCAATGGATGGATATAACATACTCACCAGTGAGACCATCGTAAAATATTTTTTGACCTGGAATATACATGTGTAACATTTTTATGACGAAACAACAATGTATATGCCAAAGATAACATTGACTAACTCTGTGCCTTTGTATTTCAATCTAAGGACTGAAGATGGTTCTTAAATAAAAGGAACCGAAACGTCTCCGGTGATTGAATCTGCATACAGAGTCTATTTATTGGCTGCTCCTGCCCATAATTATCCATCTTCACATCTCACAGCCACTACTTCGAACAAATTAAAGAGATAATTCGATTTTTGTGATTTTAACCCCTTTGGAGTTTGTTATTAATCGATAGCGAGAATTAATCATTGAATTGAAATAATTTATCAAATATTTATATTAATTAATTAAAAGAAATTTTATTCTAATGTGATTTAAATTAAATTTAAATTAATTAATTATTTAACTAAAATTTCATCCTTTTGGTGGCGCTGATATAAAATCTTCTATATCTTTTAAATCATTAAAGATATGAAAAAAATTTTCTAACAAAAGTTGTTCAAAATTAAGCAAAGAATAATTTTATATTAGGGTATAATTTGTCTAAAGTTTTTAGTTTAAGAGATATTTAGTGATTTGAAAAATAAATCAATTAAAAAGACCAAATTTTATTCTATAAATTCTATTTTTTTTTTGAATTAATTAGTTTAAAATTCAACCGTCTGGTGGCGCTATTTTAAAAAGAAAAAACTATATCTCTTAAAAGGTAAGAGATATAAAAAAACTTTTCAAACAAAAAATGTTGGAAATGATGCATAGAACAACGTATAATTAATATTTCAATTTTGTCGCTTCAAAAATTTTAATCTCGATTCATAAGCGATAGTATATACATAGAGGGATATTTATTTAAATAAATAAAATAAATATAGAGAAGCTGCTGGCGCTTTTAATAACTGAAGTGCATCCATTCATTTATAATTCATAAGCGGATAAATGCACTAAAAGCTAATTCTATAGAAACCAATTAGTAGAGCTTATATTAACACCAACAGTGGGACTCTATCTCTTTGTCTAATGGACAAAACACGACGGAATTATCTGAATTAAATTTACTCTATTATTATAAATAGTGAAAATAAATAATAGAGACAATCAAATGATTTTTTTTTTTTATATCCCAGTCAAATGCTTTCGCCCTGGTCAAATAAAATATTTATAATCTATAATATAGTCTCACCAACCACAGATGTGTGGCCTGAGAATATAAAAGCGATTCAAAACGGAAAAATCAAAATATCTTCTAAACTATTCAATTTATTGAAATTATACTCTAATACAAAATTGTTCTATTTATGATTTTCAACAATTTATGTTTAAACAATTTTTTTGATATCTCTTATCGTTTAGGAGATATAGAGGTGTTTATATTAGCGCCACCAAAAGGATGAATTGCAAACTATTAATTCAATACTGTAGAACACACGTAAGAAATTAGAATTAAAATTTCTTCTATGTGAATATTTTAATTTAAATAAAATATGAGATTAATATTAATAATCGAATTGAAACAAATTCCCCAAGGGGTTGAAAACCGAAAAATCAAAATATCTTCTAAACTATTAATTTTATTGCAATTAAATAATTCGAAATTGTTCTATTTATGATTTCCAACAATTTTTGTTTAAACAATTTTTTTGATATCGCTTATCGTTTAGGAAATAAAGAGGATTTTAGATTAGCGCCACCAAAAGGATGAATTGCAAACTAATAGAATTTCAAGTGAGAAATTAGAAATAAAATTCTAAATATTTAAATTTATATTAGTTTAATACTCATAATCGAATTAAAACAAATCCCCAAACCAAATAATCGAAATATCTTCTAAACTATCAACTTTATTGAAATTATACCCTAATACAAAATTGTTCTATTTATAATTTCCAACAATTTTTGTTTGAAGAAATTTTCGTATCATTTATATTTATATAGAATTTTTTTATTTTTTGTTATTATTAATGAATGCCTATTACTTTCCTTTATTCATTAAATTAAATGTTTCATAATAATAAATTATGATGAATAAAAAACGGAAACAAATAGCTGGAGCCATTTGCAAATTATTAATCACTTTGAATAAATTTATATGCATTTAATAAACTTTCTACATGCAAATGAGCAACTCTAAAAAAAAAGAGTAAATAATCTTTATTATTATTTTAGACGAAAAGGAGAATTTATAATAAAAGAGGGGGTGGGGGGAGGTTAATTATCTCACTTTGTCTAAGAATATACAAACGAAATTAAATTATATGCCAAGAGGAAATGAGGATTAAATTTTTTTTGATATATTGAAACATATCACCATGTGTTTTTTTTTCTAATTATTCAATTGAATCATAATGTTTTAATTTATTAATAGAGAAAACCGATTTCTTTTCTTTTCTACTATAAATAATAATAATTTTCATTAAAAATAAAAAATGGCGGGGGATTAGCGAAATTTTATTATATTCTCTTGATGCATTCAAATCACGCGAATTGTTGTTTAAATCCTCATTAAGAGGCTAGTAGTAAACGGGATATGTATCTTTTGTTAGAGGAAGGACAAATTGTTTGTAATTTTACACGAGAAGTTTCGCTAAATGAATGAGAATAATCTAATTAGTTAAACAGGAAATTGACACGCTCTGTCTAGTAATGAGGATATGTCCCATTAATTTTTAATTTTCAGCAACATATTTGCCTCCCATTAAAAAAAACGTATAATCCACCTCTCTGATTAAAGATACAAATTTTTTTTCAAACAAAAGTTTTTCAGAATTAAAAATAGAACAATTTTGTATCAGGGTGTTATTGGTCTAAAATGAATAATTTAGGAGTTATTTCGTTTTTTCTGTTTTAGACCCCTTAGGAATTTGTTCTAAATCAATAGCGAGCATTAATTATAAAAATAATAAAAATTTTATTTATTTTATTTAAATTAAAATTAAAAGAAATTTTTAAAATTCTATTTAATTAAAATTTATCCGTCTGGTGGCGCTAATCTAAAACTTTCTATAATATCTCCGAAATGGTAAGAGATAGAAAAAATCTTTTCAAACAAAAGTTGTTCAAAATGATGCAGAAAATAAATTTACTTATGTATAAAATATCGATAAAGTTAATAATAGAGGAGATATTTGTGTGTTAATCACCTGATTGATTTGGAATATTATTTTTAAAATTTTTTAAACAAAAATTCAGCACCCGTCTGGTGGTTTTTCTGCCAATTTTTTATTAATTTTAAATATTACAAGGTCAAAGGATCTAATTAATAAAATTCCCATCCATATATAACTCAGAAAGTTGAAGGGATTCAGGATGAAAATAATTTTTATGTAGTTTTCTCAGGAATATTTATTTATATTCATAAATTAAATAAGTAAATTGAGCTTCAATGAACCGGCTACTAAATACCTTAAACGAGCCTTTAGAATATCGTTTTCTGACTCCTCAATTTTATTTATTTAACAATAAATTACGACATTTAATTTCAAGTCAATAAAGTGATTAAAACACATCTAAAATCAAAATATCTCAAGTATTATTAACTTTATCAAAGTTATAGATATAAGTAAATTTATTCTACGCATCATTTTGAATAAGTTTTGTTTGAAAATTTTTTTCATATCTCTTATCATTTAGAAAATATAAAGAATTTTAAATGTTTTAAATTAGCGCCACCAAACGTATAAATTTTAAATTAAATATAATTTTATTCAGATAAATAAAATTTACAAATATTTTAATTTAAATAAAATAAATAAAATTTTTATTATTTTTTAATTAATCCTCGCTATTGATTTATAACAAATTTCAACGGGGTTAAAAACAGAAAAATCGAAATATCTTCTAAACTAGTAATTTTAGACAAATAACACACTGAAACAAAATTGTTCTATTTATGATTCCAAACAACTTTTGTCTAAAAAAAAAAGTGTGTATCTTTAATCAGAGAGATGGATTCTACGTTTTCCTATTCTATTACATACAATTGTTGTGTTGTTTGTATGAAAAGCCCTAGGATCAATTAAAGCAACAGTCGCAACCCTATTTGGAAATAGTACCTTTCTCTGTGTGTGTGTGTGTGACATTAATAGAGAGTAAACATCGTTAAGTTTGAGGGTAAACTTTCGCCCAGGCTATTATACACCCAACCCGTAAGTAAAGGTAGAATAGACGTAATATACGTTCGGTATATTTCCCAATGAATAATGAGCCAAAGGGAAAATGATATTGACATTTCAAGGTAGTCAATGATTAAATATTACAGCTAATAGTTAATATTAGCTTTGCTAATGGATGATTTTTTTTTTAACCTTTATATAATTTTATTATTATTCGTCTTTTTTGGTATAAAACACCTTTTAATTGAAGTCAGCGCTAAAACAAGAAAAAAATACCAATTGAATAAAAAAATAGTGATGACAGTAAAAAAATTACAAATCTTCTAAAATATTAATTTTATCGTAATAATGCTAATAGATAAAATTGTTCTTTTTATCATTTAAAACAAAATTTGTTTGAAAAGTTTTTTTATATCTCTTACCCTTTAGGAGATATAGACAATTTTATGTTTTATATTAGCGCCACCAAACGGATGAATTTTAAATTAATTATTGTTTATTATAATTTAAATGCCTGAAATTATAATAATACAATTTCTTTTAAAAGATTATGCAACTATTTATTTATTTAAATTAATATTTAATATTCGCAATTTATTTAAAACAAAATTTAACGGGGCTCAAATTATAAAAATATAAATATCTCTTTAATTATCAATTTTAGACAAATTATACTAAAATACAAAATTGTTTATTATTTAATTTAGATCAATTTTTTGTATAAAAAAATTTTTTATATCTCTTATACTTTAGGAGATATAGGAAGTTGATAAATATTTTTTATAAGCGCCACCAAACGGATTAATTTTTAATTAATAATTAAAAAAAAAAAAATAAAATTTAAGCGAGATATTAGAACAATTTTAATTTAAAAATAAATGATTAATTAATTTAAAAAATATTTTTTTTTATATTTAATATTCGCAATTAATTTATAACAAAAATCAATGGGGTTAAAATTATAAAAATAAATATTTATAAATATCTCTTTAATTATCAATTTTAGACAAATTATACTAAAATACAAAATTATTTTAATTATAATTTCTAACAAATTTTGTTTGAAATTTTTTTTTATATCTCTTACCCTTTAAGAGATAGGCCTATCGAAAATTTATGTTATTACTTTCTCTTATTTTAGATAAACGCCACCAAACGGATTTAAATCGAACTTCTTCGAGATTTTAGAATAAGATTTCTATTTTAATTCAATAATTAAAATTAAAATTTCCAAAACCTTGTCAATCATTTTACATTTTTTTTTCAAATAAATTTCAAAGATTTTAGAACAAAATTTCTATTTTAATTTAATAATTAAAAATAAAATTTTCAAAACCTTGTCAATCATTTTACAATAATTTTTCAATTAGATATAATATGTAGAATTATTTATTCTTTTTCTACTGGCATATAAAGCTTTTTTCTAACTTTTTTTTATATATTTACGAGATATAATTTTTTTGTAGAAATATCGCATCTAATTTCATCTATAAATTTTTAAAAAGAAATATCCCCTGATGATGTCCTTTAAATTCCCAAGTCGGTCCTCTCTCTGAATTTTTATTATGAATAAAAAATATATTCAAATATATTTTATCATTTCTTATGATATATTCCATTACGTTAGAGACACTCTGTTCCATTTTTTTTTTGTCCTCTTATTAATTATTCATATTTAATTTCAAATGGTGGGAATTCCCTAGAAACATCCTCGTCTGCTTTTTTTAGTTGGTCAATTATAAGATGATGATGTTGCAAGGAAGAAGGCATCAAATCTCGTCTGAATTATGAATTAACTAGCTGCTCCGCCCGCCTGCGACGGAATGTCCTCTATAATCATACAAAATTTCGTTTCAAAGGAAAGTTGGACGGAAGAGTGACAGACGGACTAGCATATATCTAGACTAGCTGCTCCGTCCGCCTTGTTAAATTGAAGAGATATTTTAATTTGGAAATTAATCCTTATAATTAATTATTCTTTGATTGTTTAATTTCTTAAACAAAGCCTATTATCGAGAAAAAAGATGATTATTTTCATGTTCTAGAACCCAATCATGACTCCATCGGGATCGAAAAATAAAATAATCCGTGACCAAAAAAGTTCTGTGATTATATGGGTTAAAAAAACGTATAATCCACCTCTCAGATTTAAGATACACAATTTTTTTTCAAACAAAAGTTGTTCAGAATTAAAAATAGAACAATTTTCTATCAGGGTGTTATTTGTCTAAAATGGATAGTTTAGGAGTTATTTCGATTTTTCTGTTTTGAACCCCATAGGAATTTGTTCTAAATCAATAGCGAGTATTAATTATAAAAAAAATAATAAAAATTTTATTTATTTTATTTATTAAAAAAAATTGTATTTAATTTGAATTTTATCCGTCTGGTGGCGCTAATCTTAAATATCCGGAAATGGTAAGAGATAGAAAAAAAATTTTAAAACAAAAATTGTTCAAAATGATGCATACAATAAATTTACTTATGTATAAAATATCGATAAAAATAATAATAGAGAAGATATTTTAAAT
>JAKCPI010028842.1:0-35706 GCA_023213315.1 Euborellia annulipes | reverse complement strand
TTGGACCAAGCCTTGGGCCAGGCTTGGTCAATGATCACCACTCAAGGCTTGCAAATGACAACTGGCCCCAAGGTCGGCCAATTGTCAGCCTTGGCACTTCCTACCTGGGTAACGCATAAAAATTTAAAAAAAATTTTTTTTTCCTGTTTCTTGTCTTTGAACATAGCCTAGTATATAAAATCGCATTTCGAAATTTCAACGGAAAGTTGCTCAATCAGAGAATAAGAAACAAATAATAGCAAATTACGATATGATATACGTACTTGCCGAACCGCCCGCCTTTATTTTATTACTCGTTGGCCTATGCATTGCAGTTGTCGATATCACGTTCCCTTCCCAGGAACAATTAGCCTCTCATGATTTCAAAAGGGCTTAAGGAGGAGCCGCCCCAAAAGACAAAAAGTCAACTCTTGGGAATATTTAACGACCCGAAATAACCTTTATCAAAGCCCTTCCTTTTTGCCCACCTGTTGTTCCTTAGCCATTTGACCCTCGCCTTTTGGATCTACTTTTTACTGTAGAAATTAGAAACAAAAAAATTTTAATATAAATTCCATAACGAAAATTATTAAATGTTATAATCTATTGATTTTCAGGAAAATTAAAAAAAAGAGTTAAAGGGCTCCAGGAGGGCACATTGAATCTTTAGCCCGAAACTACCGAGGCATTTTAATGTATTTTTTTTTTTTTAATGATTTCGTAAACATTTTACTCAATAGAATGCTTTTTTTTAGATTACGAGTAATTAAAAAATATTTTTTGTTTTATTTATAGAAAATGCAAAATAAAAAACTCTTATGAAAATTGTAATTTTTTAAAATCTTAAAATGTAAAGTTCATTAATATCCAACCTATAATAATTAAATAAAGTGGTGACAAAGTAAAAAATCTTATTTATTCAAAAAATAACGGCCAAATAGTTGTGCACTCTTGCAAAAGATGGCAGGCTAGTCTAACAGCCGGCATTATCAGATCACATATATGCCTATATTTAGATATTGTTATACTGTTATAAACGATAGGTCTATATAATATACAATAATATTTATAAACTATTCATTATTAAAAGATCAACGAAAATCAAAAATATACATAAGATTAAGTATAGATCTACCATCCTGCCATCTGTTGGCAAATTATCGTAATAGTTGGGCTTTTTCGCTAAATTTTTAAGACCCCTAACGTCATCTTATCGGCGAAAACATGCGAATATCCATCCTAACTATCTTAAAGTTCAAAATAAATGGGGGGTATAGAAAAAGATTTTTATTTTTATTTGCCCCTTTCAGTCAAAAGCCGCCATAGAGCTACTATAAAATAAACACATCGAGATCTATTCAAAGATAAAAAGTAAAAATTGAACTTTTATTCAATTTCCTTCGACTTATTTTAAACAAACAACCCCCAATGGATGACCATTTTTATCTAAATAAAATAAAATTGTAATTTGTTACTCTTTATTTATTCTAACGTTTTTTTTTTTTTTGCTCTCCCTTAAAAGGCAATTATTCCTCCCTCTGCATGTTTCTCTTTCTCTCTTTCATTTCCCAAAAGTCTCGTTTATCTTATTTAATAAGTTTTTTTTTCGCGTCCGGGCAATATATAAACAGATCGATCAATTTGTCTAAAAGAAAAAAAAACGGGTCACTCGACGTTTCGCTTCATTGCTCTTGACATATTCAGGTCACAAACAGAGCGCGCCGGCGGGACAATAATAACACAATTAATCCTTAAATGGAGCATAACATGTTTTTTGGTGCCGGAAGTTTTCGTAATGAAAACAAAAACGAGAGACGGAGGGTGGCTTTGAACAAACAAACCCTTTGAGCGCTCATCTTCTGATATGTGGGCGTCATAAAGTGTTTCTCTCGTGTGAAAATAAATTTGTGAATTATAAGTTTCATTAAATAAACCGACAAAGATATAAAGTTGTAGTAATATTTTTATAGAAAAAAAATCCTTTTGTTACATCTCCTGAACTTGCTTCCAGTCAGAGGTTATGAGATCCTATTCTAGTAGTAAGATAAGACCTTGCTATATTGGAAAAATCTCTATTCGTATTTTATACTTTCTCTTACCTATATATATGTTAATATATCTAGAGAGAAAGTATTGGATTCATGTCAAAAGTTCGATGTCGAGATTTTGATGGATATACACGTTTTGAGGTCCCCTGAGTCCAAAAAAGTGGTTTTCGGGAAGTATACGAGGCTAACACGCTAACCCCTACACCAAGCCCGAGGGCAGGCATAATTTTTAAACTCCCATTAATGGCTGTATAATTGATAAGTAAGATGGGATGGCAGCCAGAAATCAAATTAAAAAAAAATTTTAGTTAATTTTTATCCAATTTTTCATTTCCATCACCGACGTTTCGGACGCAAGTTACGTCCTTTCTCAGGACACTTGATAGTCAGTACAATATATATGGGTGAATTTTTTTTAATAATATTTTTTACTGCACGGTTTTGAAGTGTGATTTTATATTATTAAAATAATATACACCCCTGACTATCAATTGTCCTGAGGAAGGACGCGAAACGCTCGGCGATTGAAATAGAGCCTAAATAAAATTTTTTGTCTAATTTGATTCCTGGTGCCATCCTGCTCATAGTTAGAAAATGATATTTATTTGTAATGGAAATAGGTCCCTCTCCCTTTACCGACGCCTTGACTTTTGGATTGATCGTAAAAACTGTATTTAGCAATCATTAAAGTCTATATGGCCTCAAATGCCGAAAAGATTGAAAATTAAGATTTATAATGAAGAATTTCATTAGCGCTAAAGAAGAACGTGACTAGCATCCGAAACGTCGTTAAAAATAAATGAAAACAAATCCTTGTCGTTTCCAAGAGTCAGGGACAATGGATGTTTCTTTTAATTTAAATTTTCTGTTAATAAACTTTCTTCATTCAAGAATTTTCTCTTTTTTTATGCATAGAATTCGTTCGTATCTTCGCTTATCTAAAACAAACTTTGCTCTTTTTTATTTTATTTTTCAATGTCCAACTAGGTCAAAGTCTCATTTTCAAAAAAATAACTATAGATAATAATATTTTAACTTGTAGGTAGGCGTAAATGGAAATAAAGGGATGAATTCGCGCTTACTAGAGATTTATTTAAAAGTATGCAAACGAGGTTCGTTCGTTGTTAAATATTCATGTAAATGGCCTCCGTTGGTGTTTTTTCGTCTGTTTCTATAAAATAAAGATGATTTGCATGTGAGCTTAGAGCTGCTGCTGCTGCTTCGGTTGCTTTTTTGCTCTCTCTCTTTTTTTTAACCCCCATCTTCAGAAATTTCTTCTGAGGTTTTAAGAATCAGCCTTTTTTGTTTGTTTGTTTGCTCATTCTCACCTTAGATTCATTTTTATTTTTTCTTCTTTAAAATAAAACGAATAAGTATATTTTAGATTAAGATGAATTTCACGGAACGTTGTTGAAAAATTAGTTCTATACATGGGGAATGGATAAGCAGAGGGAATTTATCATACTTTAAAAAGGAAAACGCAATATATTCTAAGTTGAAATTCTGTTGGAAAATCTCTTCTTTTAATAATAACACTAGACCCTTGACTATTTGTTAAAAATCATGACATATGAAGGAATATTCATATCTTATTTTTATATTTATCTATATATATATATTAACCATCTTTTTAGACCACCATTGCCATTTATCAAAAATTTTTGGGCGGGCCGAAAGGGGAAAACGAATAATTTTGTGCAGTATTGTTTCCAAAAATGCCGGAGAAATTTTCCCTGAAAAGTTCATAATATTCGAACGATCTTTTTTTTTATAGTGAAAAATATCTGGTGTGACTGGCGCACAGCACACCACTTTCTCTTACCTTCGATAAGTGACAGTTGTTTTCTTTGCTTGTCACACCAGATTTTTTGTGTCGAGATATATTTAATTTTTTCCAATATATATATATATTTATTTTAACACACACTTTTTTCTCATTCACACCCATCACTCACACACACAGTCTTTTCGGCAACTCAGGCCATATAAGACTTTATACGATAATCGTTATTTATAATTTCTATTGGAGGTCCAGTCAACGGACTGCCTGGGGTCTGAACCCGCGACGTTCTAGAAGGTAGGCTCGCTGCCAACTACACCAAGCCCGAGGGCCCGCCAATATATTAAAATTCAAGATATTAAATTTATAAGCATAGAAAAACATTTTTATTTGGTTACCATGGTAACCATTTCCCCTATCTTTCCTATGAAGTACAGTAGAATAGAGTGTGCTTTAAAAAATTTTGAGAGCAAAATGAGAATATGCATTTTAAAGAGCATCTAAAAATAAGTGATTTTTGAATTTTAATCAAAATCGAATTTTGAGAAAATCGAAAAAACTGAAAAGTACATCTGTAAAGTACTAGTACTTTTTGCCGATTTTGTTTAAAAGCTTCGTGTCACGTGCTAGGGTATACCTAACTTAAATATATAATTTGAATCTCCTAGCTCTTTTCGTTATGGAGATATTTTGTTCACAGACAGACCATGTTGCGAAAACCGCTTTTTCGGACTCAGGGAACATCAAAAAGTGTAATAATCAAAATCTAGGCATCGAATTTTTGACATGAAACCAATAGATAGACTACTTTTCTCTATATATTAACATACTTATAGGTAAGAGAAAGTAAAAAAAAACGGATATTTTAGAAGGTGACATCTCTCACACTTGTCAATAACTAAAATATCAAAAACCTTATTTTGATAATCAATACATTAATTTAAATAATATTTCCCAGACATGAAGCGTTAATAGGTCTGATGAATCAACAAACAGAATAATAAGGGTAGCGATACAATCTGATGTCTGACAATTGTGTTATACATTGGAGTGTTAATGGGCCGAAGAGAGAGTTAGTTCAAGAGGGGGGGGGGGATAGACGTCATTGGAATTGTAAAGCATTCCGACGTCCAATGAGTGAATGGAATTATATTAGAGCCAACAACACAGGCATTTAGATTCGGATCTTAGAAGGAAATTTAATTAGTATCCGAGAATAGAGGATGGAAATTAATTAATTCTTTTGTTTCGAAATTACTCCGCTGATGTGACATTGCGCTTGAGTTAAGATTAGAATTGGGAAACTTAATTACGTATTTAAGCATATAAAATAATTGAGGGAGGTCATCTCCGGCCTAGATCCTGGGGTGGGCCTTGGATAGATAAAATATTTTGATTTTAATCACATAATGCTAATTTGAATTCGGAATATAATAATTCAGGGCTGCCAACCCTGCGGAGATCTCCGACTCCTCTCGGGCGTCTTTTTTTTTTTTTGAAATTCAAATTTTAGTCAAAGATTTGCAAGATACGTAACTGTTTCGGTTACGGTTTCGGCTGAAAATCTTGTTTCGGTCGGAACCTAGTCATAATACATCTCTCAAAAATCTGGTGTGACTGTCGCACAGCACACAACTTTCTCTTACCTTCGGTAATCCAAAGTTGTGTACTGTGCTTGTCACACCAGATTGTGTCGAGATATATTTAGTTTCCACCGATATATCAAAATTTTTTTTTTTTTAAACATTCACACTTTTTTCTCATTCGCACTCACATTCACACAGTCTTTTCGGCAAGTTAGGCCATTTAAGACTTTGACGATAACCCGTTATTAATGAATATATCTATTGGGGGGTCCAGACATTTCTATTTAAGCCATTTGGTATCCAAATGTATTAAATAAAATCATCGGACTGCCTGGGGTCCGAACCCGCGACGTTTGGTATACGAGGTTAGCACGCTAACCTCTACACCAAGCCTCGAGGGCGGGGGGTGTCTAACTTAAATATAAAATTTCAACCGCCTAGCTCAATTCCTTCATACTTAAATTGGATACAGCACACACACACACACACACACACACACACACACACACACACACACACACACACACACACACAGAGACAGACAGACCATGTCGAGAATACCACTTTTTTGGATTCAGGGAACCTCAAAACTTGAAGATCCATCAAAATCTCGACATCGAATTTTTGACATGAATCCAATACTTTCTCTCTATATATATTAACATATAGAGGTAAGAGAAAGTAAAAAACTCTATAAACGTGCCAGTAAAACCATGAGCCCATTGCCACCAGTCAGTGGGTTAATGAGACAAAAATAAAATTTTAAGATGAATTAAATTTTTACAAATTTAAATGCGTCATTCAAAAAGTTTAGAATTACTCCTAAAATAAACTACATATCCCAGTAAAAGTGACTTCCCGATTTTCGAGCTCCGTTCTATCAATGAATGAAGTGGGGCAAAGAGAGCTTTCTTTGTTAAGAGAAAATCCTCTTTTAAAATCGGGCCCAAATATATTAAAAACGAATACTTTTGAAGGGAAAGTTACCCTCCATTGATAAAAGAATAAGTCTTCCATGAATTCTTCTATCAAATATTTCAAGTTTATTTCTTAAATATACATAGAAAAAAATAAATAAATTCCCAATGTATTTAAATTCACAAGAGTATATAGATATTAGGAACCGATCGAATATTCGGTTTCGGTTTCGGCCAGTTTCGGCCAAAAATCATGGTTTCGGCCGTAGTTTCGGTTTCGGCCAAAAAGTGGCCGAACCTTTCGGCCGGCCGAAACCAGAGTCTGAAAAAATGGGATGAGACTCGCATGCAAAAAAAAAAAAAAAAAGGTCAAATAATTTGCACTTGAGGGAGAAAAAAAATTTAGTCTCCCTAAAAAAAAGGTAAAATGATTTTCACGGGAGGGAAAAAATTCAAAAAAAAAAAAGGTAAAATGAAAAAAAATTTTTATAGGAAATACAAGTTTCGGTTTCGGTTACGGTTTCGGCCGAAACTAAGGTTGAGGCCGAATATTCGGTTTCGGTTTCGGCTGAAAATCTTGTTTCGGTCGGACCCTAATAGATATATATAAATAAAAAAATAAAATAACCATAAAAGTTTTGAGAAATTTTTTCATACTGACAACATAATCAATATTCAAATTGATATGAGAGTAAAAATCCATGGATAAAAGAGAATTCTTTGTGGCTTTAAGAAGAGAAAAAAAAATTCAAAGAAAATACATCACGCTAGCGAGCAAACAAGCAAGCAAGCATGCACAGTACTTGTCAAAGAGCAATTTTATTTTTTTTACATACCCTATATAAAAATATGATTTATAATCAAAGATTTAAAAAAATGAATTTAATATTAATAAAATATCTTTGGTATTTAATTTATTAGAATTATACGTTCTTGACGTTTCTCTCTCATCCGTTTAAATCAATTTGATTAATGATTCAAAGATAAAAAAATCCCATTATTTATAATATTTAAAAATTGGAGAGAGAGAGACGAAGGGATGTGCCACATTGTTTTTGGCTTCAAATTAAAGAGAGGAACGTATTGCAATCTGCAATATCTTTTCATTACAATTACATTCTCTATGGCTTAGCCCTGGAGGCTACACAAAAGTTAGTACATAATACTTTATCACCCTTTGTAAAAAACCACAAAAAGTAAAACATTCAAAAAGAAAAAACAAAACTTAAAAAAACATGTTTCTAGCTTTTTCATTAACGAATTTATTTATTTATTTAAAGTGGTATTGCCATGATCAATGCTCTGCCGAATTAAAATCAATTATCCCACCCAATGCAACATATTCACGGAACACAAGAGAGGCATCGTCCCAGCATCCTTATGCTGTTCAGATCACGACTAAAAGAACTAGTCAATTCCAGTCTTCCTTTGTCCCCATGACCTCCCGTGATTGGAACAAGCTCCCTGCGTCTATCCTACAATCCTACAACCTACAATCTTCAGACTTTCAAGTTTTATGCTTCTACTTGTTTTTATTTTCTTCCTGGCTGCATGTGACCAGTGGTCATTATAGCTCTCCCGACCTTATGCACTCATTCCAAAAAAATCTGGTGTGACTGGCGCACAGCACACAACTTTCTCTTACCTTCGGTAATCGAAAGTTGTGTTCTGTGCTTGTCACACCAGATTTTTCGTGTCGACACGCATTTAGTTCCCGGCAGTAGGGAATATTTGAATTCAGATGTAAAATTTATAAGTATGGGAAAATATTTATATTTTGTTACCATGGCAACCATTTCTCCTATCTTTCCTATGAAGCACAAGAGTAAAGTGTGCTTCAAACAATTTTGAGGGCAAAACGAGAATATACATTTGAAAGAGCATCTAAAAATTAATTGATTTTTGAATTTTAATCAAAATCGTTAGAGCGAATTTTGAGAAAATCGAAAAAAACTGAAAAAGTACATCAGTAAAGTACTAGTACTCTTTGGCCGATTTTGATTAAAAGCTTATTTTTCCGGTCCCGGGAGGTGTTTAACTTAAATATAAAATTTCAACCTCGTAGCTCAATTCCTTCATGCTTAAAATTGAACACACATACACACAGACACACAGACAGACAGACCATGTCGCGAAAACCACTTTTTTGGATTCAGAGGACCTCAAAACGTGAAGATCCATCAAAATCTCGACATCGAATTTTTGACATGAATCCAATACTTTCTCTCTATATATATATTACATATATACATAGGTAAGAGAAAGTAAAAAATCTGGTGTGACTGTCGCACAGCACACAACTTTCTCTTACCTTCGGTAATCGAAAGTTGTGTTCTGTGCTTGTCACACCAGATTTTTTGTGTCGACATATATTTAGTTCCCGACAGTACGGAACATTTGAATTCAGATGTAAAATTTATAAGTATGGGAAAATATTTATATTTTGTTACCATGACAACCATTTCTCCTATCTTCCCTATGAAATACAAGAGTAAAGTGGTCTTCAGAAGATTTCAATCGCAAAATGAGAATATACATTTTAAAGAGCATCTAAAAAATAATTGATTTTTGAATTTTAAAAAAAATCGTTGGAGCAAATTTTGAGAAAATCGAAAAAAACTGAAAAAGTACATCAGTAAAGTACTAGTACTCTTTGGCCGATTTTGATTAAAAGCTTATTTTTCCGGTCCCGGGGGGTGTTTAAGTTAAATATAGAATTTCAACCTCGTAGCTCAATTCCTTCATGCTTAAAATTGAACACAGACACACACACCCACCCACACACCCACCCACCCACCCACACACCCACCCACCCACCCACACACACACAGACAGACCATGTCGCGAAAACCACTTTTTTGGATTCAGGGGACCTCAAAACGTGAAGATCCATCAAAATCTCGACATCGAATTTTTGACATGAATCCAATACTTTCTCTCTATATATATATTACATATATACATAGGTAAGAGAAAGTAAAAAGAGCTTCACCAGCGAGTGGTTTTTCGCGCTCTTTTATATATTTATAATTCGAATTAGATAGAAAGAATGAGCAAAATAGCTAGTTTATATTTCACTTTATTGCCGACGTTTCGGTCTTCAGGGCCAGGTGTCTGAAAATATATATCTTATATATAAATTATATTAAATGCTTTATTATTAATTTATTTTCTCCTTTTGTTTCAGGTAAAGATTACATAGGCCTATCCTTATGACACGTCTTTTCTCCCTCTACTTGAGTTTGCTGTAACCGTGAGTACAATAACCAATTAATTCCAAAGTCAAAGAAAAGCATCAAATTTATACTTGGCTCACTGTTTGGAAATTTTGCAATTGCACACCGAAGGCAACACTCTTAGTCAGAGAGCCCAAGTTTGATCAAAGAGTCTTCCACTTTGAAAATGTACATTTTTAAACAAATAAGACTTTTCGATCAAACCATATATTTTGTAGCACAAACATTTTTTTTTTTTTATTTAATGTTAATAATATTCTTAAGATTTAATTTAAAAACCTATAAATAATAATAAATTTTTGAGAATCATCAAATTGAAATATTATATCCCTGCTACTACTGTTAGCAAGAATTATTGTAAGAGAAAAAATTGGTATTCTCATTAAAACGAAGCTACTCACGGAAAATTAGGTTGGTAGAAATAAATTGTAAAAATCTGGTGTGACTGGCACACAGCACACAACTTTCTCTTACCCTTCGGTAAGAGAAAGTTGTGCACTGTGCTGGTCACACCAGATTTTTTGTGTCGAGATATATTTAGTTTCCGATAGCACCTTAGTTTCAAACTTGCATTTTAAATGTTGATTGCTTGAAATAAACTATGGTTATTTTTCAAAATTTTAATCTCATATTTGGACATTTTATACACAATATAGATTCGTAAATAAATACAAAATTTCATAAGAATTGGAAAAAAAAATTTTAAATGCGTAAAAAGTTCCAAAGGGGACCCCCTTTTGAATCGAAATTAACATACAAATCCCTATAGGAAATTAACATTGGCCAAATGCGAAGATAAGGTAGAAAAATTTAAAACGCGTAGAAAGAGAGAAGATAGTTTTGTGAGAGAGAGATATGTTTTCTCCGAAAAAAAAATGGGCGTTTAAATAATAATTGATTTTTAATCCAATAAAAAGAAAAAAGATTTAAATTCGGTTACCATGGCAACCATTTATTTCTCCTATCTTTCCTATGAAGCACAAGAGTAAAGTGTGCTTCAAACAATTTTGAGGGCAAAACGAGAATATACATTTGAAAGAGCATCTAAAAAATAATTGATTTTTGAATTTTAATCAAAATCGTTAGAGCGAATTTTGAGAAAATCGAAAAAAACTGAAAAAGTACATCAGTAAAGTACTAGTACTTTTTGGCCGATTTTGATTAAAAGCTTATTTTGTCGGTCCCGGGGGGTGTTTAACTTAAATATAAAATTTCAGCCTCCTAGCTCAATTCCTTCATGCTTAAAATTGAACACACACAGACACACAGACACACACACACACACACACACACACACACACACACACACACACACACACACACACACACACACACAAGACAGACCATGTCGCGAAAACCACTTTTTTGGATTCAGGGGACCTCAAAACGTGAAGATCCATCAAAATCTCGACATCGAATTTTTGACATGAAACCAATACTTTCTCTCTATATATATATTACATATATACATAGGTAAGAGAAAGTAAAAATGGGCCTGAGTTCCCTGACTATCTATTTATACCAATAAATAAAACATTGAAACATCACCTAGTCTTAATTAACCTAACTCTTGCTGATGGTGGACATTTCTTGTTCAGAATATAATTACTTAATATTATAGTGTCTGCAAAAGCACACATTGAAAATCCTTGATTTTTAAATTGTTATTTAGGCTACATTAAAATATATATTTAAAATACTTTCTCTCTCTATATATTTCATATATAGGGTAAGAGAAAGTAAAAAAATCAATATGTATAAAAAAAATAATATATAGTCTAAATCAGGGGTGGGCAAATACTTTTAAGCGCGGGCCAAAATGAAATTTTCAAAATGTCTCCCGGGCCGCAGGACTATACCGCGTACGCTTTCCACACCCGAATGTTTTGGGTGGAGTTTTTCCCTGCCCAAGAAGTTTTTTTAGGCAAAAACACTCTAAGTATCATTTTAAAGCATTTGGACAAAGAAATTTGACAGTTAATAATAGATAATAGTAATAATAAATTGTCTTATTTGGAGGTACATGCGAACAATTTTTGCCCAGTAAAATATGTCTCGTAATTTTTAAAGAAATATGATCCATTATATTAAATTAATGGTCATTAAATAAATCAGTTAATGAAAGATTATAATCGAACAGACCTAGTATGTTGCGTACATAAAAGTAGTGATATGGTTACGGCTCTTCGAAATTATAATACTCTATTATTTATATATTTGATTATTTATACTGTTGATTTCAACAAAATCTCATAAAAGGGATTTTTCAACGGGCCGGATAAAGTAAGCAAAAGGGCCGGATCCGGCCCGCGGGCCGGCTTTTGCCCACCCCTGGTCTAAATAGTAAAAGTAAAATTATTATCTCTGTTTTCGGAGAGACCTGATGCCTGTTACTAATCTTAAAATTGAAAATATTTTATATATTTTCTATTATTTTATTGTACCGAGGGACGTTCCACAGCCTCGTGTCTCAGAGGCCAAAAGCTAGTCTGTCTGTCAATTTTCGTCTCCTCTAATCTTGTCTTATCTTAGAGCTAAGGGCAAATAAACAAACAAAGTTAACACCTCTCACCTCGAGATCTCATCTGCTTCTCAATTGCAATTCGGTCAACTTGTTGATTTCCATCTCCTGTGTTTACTAATCCCAAACACTATCTTCTAATCCAATCTTAAATTTAAGTCCCGTGAAAGTCTCTTGACGGATATTTATTTTTTTTTTTTGACTTTGTCATCATTGATTTTACCGTTGTTAAAAAATTCCCCTCCCCGAAGGCGTAATGCATACTTACTTGATATATTTGTTATTTTAAAAATGTCTGTATAGAAAGTTGGTTGAAAATAGACCCCTCAAGCCTGAAGCAATCGCTTCAGCCGCTTCCTGCAGAAACTGACCCTGTTTTTAGATAAATAAATTTATTTGCTAAATAAACGCCATTGCAAAAGGTCAATTTACAATATATTACATAAAGGTTAGATAAATAAAATTTTCATAAACAAAACTCTCATAACATAATTTAACATAACACAACAAAAACAACAAAAACGAATATTAATTAATGAATAGCAGAGCCTATACTTTTTCTATTCAAAATGAAAAACTAAAAAAATAAATAAATTTCACTTAACAACAACATAAAAACAAAAGGAATTGGAAAAAAATAAATTAATATGTTTAATATAGCTTTATAATTCAGGTTATAAATAATTAATTTGATCTTTTTCTTATATCGAATAGACCTATATACCTGATAGGATATATAAATAGATACCAGTTAAATAGTTATAGAGCCATCACAAACTGTAAAGTGAAGTTACTGCCAGGAAGCAAGGGGGGATACAAGGGGGGGGGGGGTAATTACTCCCTGAAAAAAAAATGTATTTTTAATGTAAAATTTTAAAAATTAATACTTAAAAATTTTATTTGTATTTATATTCTGGCAAACAAGTACAGAATGCCCCTTTAAATTACAGAAATTAAGAAAAAATAGTGTGCTGTGCGACCAGTCACTCCAGATTACCCCCCCCCCGAGAAACACCTCTGGATCCGCCACTGCCAGGAAGTTTTTCGCGAAACTGGAGAATTCCCAAATTTTGTAGACTATATCAGATGTATTGGCAAAAACTGGACGAAATTTTATAGTTTTGTTTTAATAGGTAGTGATGCTGAGGCTATCATTATTTCAGATCAGGGATAGGAGAACTCACCCCAGGGGGCCCCTTCCACAGTGGTCCGAATTGAGAAAAATGTTGCCAAAATAAAAAAAATGCCTATTTCGTGAAATTAAAGAATTAAAATACTTGAAATAATATTTCCATTTTGAGTCTATACGAAAATAAATCCACAATCTTTTATACAAGTTGAATTTAATTACAGGCACTAGAATAAAAACAAATGCCAAAAAAATGTGGGATGAATAAACTTCATATTGAATTATACTCTAAGCAATATTTTAATAAAAAATCTCTCTCTCTATTTAATAAAGTTTTTTCTTTTTTTTTTTTCAAGAGATTGAATAATGAAAGACGAAGAGTTGAAGATAATTTTTACGCGATTTGCATCAATTGACGCCGGCTTGATACATGGCGCTTCATTTCTCTCCCCCTCCGCCCCTCCTACTCTACGACTACGATGACGCCATTATCGGTTTATATAAAATCCATTAGAGAGATCCGATTACCCCCACCTCTCTCCTATTTCCACTCTTGAGGCGTTGGCACCAGATTGCTTAAAGTCCTCTTCCTAGTACGTAGTAGTGATCTCCTAAGTCACTCCACTCCCATACTTAGGGGCTTAAATAGTAGAGAAGGTTTTGATTTGGATGCTATTGATCATCATCACCATCATCATCATCATCATCGGAAGGCCACAAATGGACTCGAAATGAGATTCTATTCAAATCCTAACCTAATCTCTCACTTCGTTTTCCCATTTGCTTTTCGATCTCCCTTTTATTGAAAGACAAAATCATATTTGGCTAAATAAAGGCGAGATTTTTTTTCGTGTTAAATCAATTTATTTGTTTGCTCTCAAGATAAACGGAAGGGCTAATAACAAAAGATTGGAATTCTTTTTTAATCAGAGATATGTGCGGCTTATCCATTCTTTAGAAGATTCTCTTTGAATTTGATTTAATTATTCCAAGCGGAAGGGCCTAATTCATAGCCTGCGATAGAATAAGTAATCGGAACTGAAATACTGGTTGAAAGACTCGTTTACGTCAACTGCAGTAGTTCCTTACCTAAATACAGATCACAAAAAGTGGGTGGGATGAGTGCTAAGGTTTTCGCTTCGGAAAAACTATACTAGCGAAATCACAACAGAGAAGAACTTTCCCGAGTAAAATTGATTAAAAATGATCGAGGGATCCCCACGCCCGCAGCAGGTCTGCATAATGAACCTTTAGAGAAACAGGGTTCCACACGGGAACACACATTTTTCTTTTGGTCACTTTCGATCGACTGTGTGTGTCCCTGGTGCGAGCGTGTATGTCCCTGTGTGTCTCTAAAGGTTCACTCTGCAGACCTGATGCGGGCGTGTGGATCCCTCGATCGTTTTTAATCATTTTTACTCGGGTTTCAAAAAGGATAAATAGGAAACAAAAAGATCCTAAAAATTTGAACAAATATGAGGAACAGAATTTGGAGAATTTTATTTTTAAAAATTCTGTACAGCACACATCTTAACTTCAGTTTTTGAAAATAGTGTTCTGTGGTTGACACACCAGAATTTTTGTGACTATTTAGTTACCGCCAATATATTAGAATTCAAGATGTACAATTTATAAACATGGGAAGATATATTTTGTAAAAATCTGGTGTGACTGGCGCATAGCACACAACTTTCTCTTACCTTCGGTAATCGAAAGTTGTGTTCTGTGCTTGTCACACCAGATTTTTCGTGTCGACATATATTTAGTTCCCGACAGTACGGAACAATTGTATTCACTATGTAAAATTTATAAGTGGGAAAATATTTATATTTTGTTACCATGGGAACCATTTCTCCTAACTTTTCTATGAAATACAAGAGTAAAGTGGTCTTCAGAAGATTTAAATCGCAAAATGAGAATATACATTTGAAAGAGGATCTAAAAAATAATTGATTTTTGAATTTAAAAAAAAATCGTTGGAGCAAATTTTGAGAAAATCGAAAAAAACTGAAAAAGTACATCAGTAAAGTACTAGTACTCTTTGGCCGATTTTGTTCAAAAGCTTCGTGTCACGTCCCATGGGGGTGCCTAACTTAAATATAAAATTTCAACCTTCTAGCTCTTTTCGTTATTGAGATATTTTGTTCACAGACACACACAGACAGACAGACAGACAGACCATGTCGCGAAAACCACTTTTTTGGATTCAGGGGACCTCAAAACGTGAAGATCCTTCAAAATCTCGACATCGAATTTTTGACATGAATCCAATACTTTCTCTCTATATATTTCATATATAGGGTAAGAGAAAGTAAAAAACCTTGTATACTTGAATTTAATTCTCCTATTAAAGCATAATGTTTCAACTAGAGCCAACGGTTACCAGTTTAAAATTAATAAAGTATTACTACTCTATTTGTTCAAATAGTCCTAGTAGAGAAAAAGTATATTGGACTCAGGGGACCTCAAAACGTGTAATTCCATGTAACATCGAATTTTTGACATGAATTCAATACTTCCTCTCTATATAAGAGAAAGTAAAATACCCGACACTAAATTCCAACGAGAAGTTGTTCAAACAGAGCGTGACAGACAGACAGGCATTATAGAATTCCTATGCTTGATTATAAATTTTACCTCTTGTGCTATCATATATTAATAAAAATATCCTACAACTCTCGAATACCCAAAGTAAAAATCTGGTGTGACTGGCGCACAGCACACAACTTTCTCTTACCTTCGGTAATCGAAAGTTGTGTACTGTGCTTTTCACACCAGATTTTTTGTGTCGACATGTATTTAGTTTCCGACAGTAGGGTACATTCGATTTTCAAGATGTAAAATTTATAAGTATGGGAAAATATTTATATTTTGATACCATGGCAACCATTTCTCCTATCTTTTCTATGGAGTTCAAGAGTAAAGTGCTCTTCAGAAGATTTCAATCACAAAATGAGAATATACATTTTAAAGATAATCTAAAAAATAATTGATTTTTGAATTAAAAAAAAAATCGTTGGAGCAAATTTTGAGAAAATCGAAAAAAACTGAAACACTACATCAGTAAAGTACTAGTACTTTTGGGCCGATTTTGTTCAAAAGCTTCGTGTCACGTCCCATGGGGGTGCCTAACTTAAATATAAAATTTCAACCTCCTAGCTCTTTTCGTTCTTGAGATATTTTGTTCACAGACACACACACACACACACAGACAGACAGACCATGTCGCGAAAACCACTTTTTTGGATTCAGGGGACCTCAAAACGTGAAGATCCATCAAAATCTCGACATCGAATTTTTGACATGAATCCAATACTTTCTCTCTCTATATATTAACATATATATAGGTAAGAGAAAGTAAAAAAAAAAAGTTGTTTGATATGTTATTACAACAATTTTTTTTTGTTTATTTAACCAAACATACAAATATCTGAACAAAGGAGACTCTTAAAAAAAGGATTATAAATGAATAGCTACGGGCATTTACATTATTAGGCTTACTAGATTAATGATTTACAGGATTCATTTTCATTTATTCCTGTTTGAATATTGATGCTATTCATTAAGGTATTTCATTTCATCATCTGTGTAACCCTCACTAAAAGCACTTTGATATGCATCCACCTAATCGGAGATTATATCTCCTTATCTCTAAATGATCCAAACGGGGATGGATACTGCTAATAAAGCTGATGACATCCCTTCTCTCTCTCTCACTGATAAATATATGAAAATGAATATGAATATAGGCTACAATAAACAAAATAAAAATGTCACTAAAACTTTTTTGTTCGGTAGAGAGATACCATCTGTGGCATAATTTCATATGTATTTGATTTCTGCAAGTTAGGATACCCAAATGTCCAAATCGTTAAAGAATTTTTTGGTGAATTTATAATGCAATCCATTAGGCTTCTGCCTCACCGGCTTGCTAGGTGACTAGTGACAAAGCGAGTCACTTAATAAGTCACCCAAGAAAACGAACAATCTAGATCTTCCGAGAACGGCCACACTAAGACGTGATTAGCGTGACTTAGCGACTCACTAGGCTAATCACCTACGAAACGAACTCGTCTGTTCTTTTATCTAGTCACAGGGTGACAGCAGCTACTTCTTATTTTATTTTTAATGAGACTGAGGGTTGTTTATTGGTGAGGCCAAACATCCCATTGCCTCCGGGGATCGAACCCAGGATCTCCGCCTTCCGGGGAGTATTATGGACGACGAGGCTCTCATCTAGGCTGTCTTCAAAAGACAGATTGTGTGGAACCCCATGGAAGAACTCCATAAAAATCCAAGCGAGCTACGAAAACTTTGGGAAGAAGTACCTGAGTAGTCTCAACCGAATATTTTCGGAAAGTATTATCTTTCAAGCTTTCGTTCACAAAGACATTTCCCACAATGCACTTCCGAACAAACTAGGCGACTCACGAGGGCTATGTGGACACTTGTACTTAGGATCCAAGTAACAGTTTAAACTGATAAGTCTCCAAGCACCTAGGTAGTCACCTTCGGTGTGAGTGTTGATCATTTGGGTTGTCTACACTAGATATCAAACAAAAACGAAATTATGCAACTCATTTCATGGAACAGCATCTCTCGACAGATCAGAAAAAATAAGTGTAGATGGGCTCAGATGCCAAAAACAAGAATTCATCAAACTCGCATTAATCTCTTTTCGGAAACTTTTCTAATTTACTATTATAAAATAGAGATGAATAGTCAGATGAATAGTCCAGGCAAAATGAGTTTTCATTTTTTCATGTTTTTTTTTTAATTTAGCTGCCAAGTTGGAGTTTAAAAATGTCAATATTGATAACGCAAAAAAAAACTGCATAATCTGCCAGTTTAAGGTGCGCGTCTCGGGGTGCTAATTTTGGGACTTTCCAGCGGCCACAATTTTGAAGCTATCGACCTCAAATTTTTTTTAATTAAAGCTATTTAAAATATCTACAACTTATAGAAGCCCTTTTTTTGATTTTCGAAAAAAAAAATTTTTTTTTTAGATTAATGGCATTAAATAAAAGATATTTAAAAAAAGGAGCTCTATAAGTTGTAGATAATTAAATTAGTAATCATTGTGTTAAAAAATAATTAATTTTTTGCCTTTAATTAATTAGCTGGAAAGTCTAGAATGAAATGGAACAAGTTGCGTGTTATCCAATGGGGGAACACTAACGCCATCTGGTGCCGCCTCGAGTCAATCGTGTTTTAACGGTTTTCCGAGACGCGCACCTTAAAAGCGACATTTGTGATTATTTCTTTTTACTTTCTCTTGAATATATACGTTAAAATATAGAAAGTATTGAATTTATGTCGAAAATTGAATTTCGAGATTTTGATGGAAATAGACGTTTTTGAGTTTCCCACAAAACCTGTCTGAAGTATGAAGGAATTGAGCTACGAGCTTGAAACTTTATATTTCAGTTAGGCACCTCTCTGGCACATGACACAAAGCTTTTGAACAAAATCGGCCAAAGAGTACTAATACTTTACTGATGTACTTTTTCAGTTTTTTTCGATTTTCTCAAAATTCTCTTTAACGATTTTTGATTAAAATTAATAAATCAATTATTTTTTTAGATGCTATTTAAAATTTATATTCTGATTTTGCCTTCAAAATTGTTTTAAACAAACATTAAGGTGCGCGTCTCGGGGTGTTAATTTTGGGAGATTCCAGCGGCCACAATTTTGAAGCTATCGACCTCAATTTTTTTTAAAATTAGAGCTATTTAAAATATCTACAACTTATAGAAGCTCTTTTTTTTGATTTTTGAAAAAATAAATTTTTTTTTTTAGAATTTTTTAATCGCATTAAATAAAAGATATTTTTAAAAAATTCGCTCTATATGTTATAGATAATTAAATTAGTAATCATTGTGTTTAAAAATAATTAATTTTCTACCTTTAATTAATTAGCTGGAAACTTTCAAATGAAATGGAATAAATCCCTTGTATTCCTATGGGAAAAACTAACGCCATCTCTTGCCGCCTAGAGTAACTCGGTAGTGAATCGTCTTCTAACGGCTTTTCGAGACCGCACTTTAAGGAAAGGGGAGAAATACCAGTTAAATGCTAGCAAAATATAAATATTTTTCTATGTTTATAAATTCTACATCTTGAATTCTAATAAATTGACGGAAATAATATATCTCGATACAAAAATCGGGTGTGACAAGCACAATACAAAATCCTGTGCGCTGAGTCACACCAGATTTGTTTATTTAATAAATCAATCACCCCAATGCAATTACCTCCTCTTTCTCATATGATTAAAATTAAAATACGAAAAAAAGGACTCTGAGTGAGGGGGACGTCCCGTCAGTCGTTGATTTACGATGCGTCCTTAATGGGCGGGTTAAATTCCGCCCCCTTGTTACTCTCGTCAACCACCGTTGATATTTATTACCGATTCCTCTTATTGTCTAAATATTATTAAAACATAAACGGCAATTTTCTCTCTTGGTATGCGTTCCTGACGAGGTATAAATAAATAAATAAATGATGACACTCATATTTTAATAAAGAATAATAATTTATGAATTGTCATTTGATATGATCCTTTAATAATAATAATAATAATAAATGTTCCTCTGGTATTAAATTTTCAACTCAAATTTCATTCAAATGAATAAATGATGCGTGCCGTCTTCAATTGTAATCCTGATTCATTATTCAAAAATTTTAATTTAATTTTTTTTTTTTAATCCTAGAGTGAAATATACTCTCGTTTTTTTTTTCGTTTAATCGTCAACGCAATGTAATTTGGTTTAATGAAAAATTAACGAATTCATTATACATTTTTTTTTTTAAATAAACGCTCGAATTAATAAATAATAACTTCATCATAGGAGGCCTACTTGTTTAAAAAAATGATTTTTTTTTTTCATTTATATAAATTTTGAAGAGGTCAATAAAAAAAAAACTTCTTGGCTTAATTTTTTTTTATTTTTGAGAAAATGTCATTAAAGCTTTTAAAGGTCCTTTAAATCTTCCTTTAGGTTAAATAAGCGTTGCACTTTGGAGTTTTTTCTCTCTCAAACTCGAACACCAGAAGCTAATGCTTTACCTTTGAGTTACAAGTAGGGTAACCACCCTTACTTTATATTAAAGTATAATGTAGTATTGTAGTTCAGTTCAGGGGCGTATATAGAAATTTTTTTCGGGGGGAGCCTCATCTCAAAAATTTTTATTTTTTGCGGAACCAAAGTTTTCCGCCCTGCGACCAAATTTTTTCGCCCTGCGGGAAAGCTTTTTTCCGTCCATAAAAATATTTTACCTTTTTTTTTTAGAGACGCAAAATTTTTGTCACCCACGGAACCAAAATTGACCAAGTAAATGATAATTTATATACATATAATAATTAAAAAAAAGAAATTTTATATGATTACAGTAAACATCAAAATACCTAAGGTCGTGTATTGTTGACAATTATTTGTAAGTACAGTGAGCGCCACAATTAAGTCCCCACCTGATAGCTTTACCCTTAAGTATATGGTATAGAATATGGTAAATGGTGAAATAATTTTAAATTTTAAAAGGTAAAATAAAATTTGTACAAGATTTGACGTTTTACCTTTTCGGTCATTAAAATTATTTCACTTTACACCATATACTATACCATGGGCGTACCCAGGATCAAATCTAGAGGGGGGCAGATCATGGTCGTCCAGGGGGGGGGGTGCAGATTATGGCTGTCCAGATTGTGACATAGCTTTTTCATATATATATATATAGGGGAAAAGCCTTCGAATTAAAGGCATAAAAACCCTCGAGTCCTAACGAGTCCCCGTCGCTATCGCCTTACCTAATTTTGTTTCATTTCATCACTTTATAAGCATTTAATTTTTTTTCTTGCTTCTAGGGGGGGGAGGCAGCTGCCCCCTGCCCCTCGCTGGGTACGCCCATGTACTATACCATATACTCTAGGATAAAGCCATCAAGTGGGGACTTAATTGTGGCGCTCACTGTACATCTAATATTTGCTAAAATGTTTGTATACCGGTATGATTTTTTTTCTAAATAAATCTTATGATCATGGCCCCTGATGAAGGTCGTTACAGACGACCGAAACGTCGGCAAGTAAAAATTAAATAAAAGATTTTTTTTATTTAAACTCATGGCTGCAAAGTTCCTTCGGTTTCCTGATTAAATCTCCACAGCCATAACACATTAAATTTATATTTATAATATAGATAGCCTCAGATACCGAAAATTAAAAAAAATATTCTTTGAGAATCAAGAAATTTTGAAAACAAAATTAAAATTAGGCCCTACAGTATAAAATTTTTTTTTTTTATTTTGCCTAAATCAATAAGAAACGAGAATAGAAGACATGATAAAGAAAAGATTGATGATATCCTTAATCGAATATTTTTTCTCCTGGCATCGTTTCTGTTGTTGTCAACATCATCCATGTTGTTGTTGTTGTTGTTGTTGTTGTTGTTTGGCAGAGCGAAACGTCATATAAATGCTGATTAATTGAAAACGGAATCTCTCAATGGAATCATCAACTCATAAATAAATCCCGCCCACATACACATACGTATGATCTGTCATATTCCATCCATCCCTCCACAAATCTGGATTTTTTTTTTTTTTGCGCGCTCGTTTAACTTGCACGCAATTTATTATTTTATTTTTTTTTTAGCCACCCACCCATCCCCATGCATTTCCAATCACACATAAAAGTAACTAGTATTCGATTTATTAACGCCTAATGGTTTTTTAATGTTCCAATTTTTTTAATCGGTTTTTATTAGACTCAGATTTATCAACCAATTATTATTATCACTGGATTATATATAAAAAAAAAAATATATGAAGGCGAAAAGATTTTGATTAAGTTATCAAAATAGAGATTTATTTTTACTTTCTCGTACCCTATATATGAAATATATAGAGAGAGAAAGTATTGCGATCATGTCAAAAATTCGATGTCGAGATTTTGATGGATATACATGTTTTGAGGTCCCCTGAGTCCAAAAAAGTGGGTCCCGCAAATTGGTCTCTCTCTCTCTCTCTCTCTCTCTCTCTCTCTCTCTCTCTCTCTCTCTCTCTCTCTCTCTCTCTCTCTCTGTGTGTGTGTGTGTGTGTGTGTGTGTGTGTGTGTGTGTGTGTGTGTGTGTGTGTGTGTGTGTGTCTGTGTGTATGTATGTGTGTGTTTTTAGCATGAAGGAGTTGAGCTAGCGGATTGAAATTTTATATTTAACTTAGGTACCTTTGAAGAATCTCAAAATAAGCTTTTGAACAAAATCGGCCAAAAAGTACTAGTACTTTACTGATGTACTTTTTCAGTTTTTTTCGATTTTCTCAAAATTCCCTCCAAGGATTTTTTTTTTTAAATTCATAAATGAACTATTTTTTAGATGCTCTTTAAAATGTATATTCTCATTTTGCCGTTGAAATCTTCTGAAGACCACTTTACTCTTGTTCTTCATAGGAAAGATAGAAATGGTTGCCATGGTAACGGAATTTAAATCTTTTTCTTTTTTATTAGATTAAAAATCAATTAGCCCCCGGGTCTGGCGTAGTAGGTAGCGTGCCTACCTCCTATACCAAACGTCGCGGGTTCGGACCCAGGCAGTCCGATGATTTTATTTAAGCCATTTGGATACCAGATGGCTTAAATAGAAATGCCTGAACACCAAATTGATTTATTAATTACAACGGTTATCGTCAAAGTCTTATATGGCCTAAGTTGCCGAAAAGACTGTGTGAATGTGTGTGTGAGTGTGAGTGTGAATGAGAAAAAAGTGTGAATGTTTTAAAAAAAAAAAAAAAAAAAAAAAATCAATTATTATTTAAATTCCCATTTTTTTAAAATTTATTTGTGTCTTTAATTGTTTCAAAGAAAACATATATGTCTCTCTCTCACTTGCAAACATTATCGTCTCTCTCTACTCTTTTTAAATTCCCTTTCCACCTTATCTTCGCATAGGAACAATGTTAATTTCCTATAGGGATTTGTATGTTAATTTCGATTCAAAAGGGGGTCCCCTTTAGAACTTTTTAGGCATTTAAAATTTTTTTTTCCAATTCTTATGAAATTTTGTATTTATTTACGATTCTATATTGTGTATAAAATGTCCAAATATGAGATTAAAATTTTGAAAAATAACCATAGTTTATTTGAAGCAGTCAACATTTAAAATCCAAGTTTGAAACTAAGGTGCTATCGGAAACTAAATATATCTCGACACAAAAAATCTGGTGTGACCAGCACAGTGCGCAACTTTCTCTTACCGAAGGGTAAGAGAAAGTTGTGTGCTGTGCGCCAGTCACACCAGATTTTTATTATTTTAAAGGTCACTTTTGATGACTGATTAAAAATAATATTATTTTTAGGTTTTAATCTAGAGTGAAAGAACACTCTCCGAAAAAGACTTTTTGGCATTTAGACTCTGCCTCCATAATTTTTTTTTTTTCTTTTGCTGGCTCATTAGCTATATGAAAAATCTGATGTACAGTGAGGGACAATATTAAGTCCCACCCATTTGTTTTCTACTTGTGATTATTTCATTGTTTTTATAAAAGAAAATGAAAATCTTTATTGGAAATTTTATAGGTTTGAACCATGAAAATTTCCATTAAAAAATATATAATATTTTTTTCTAAAACAATCACAAGAAGGACGCGATTGACGTCCGAAACGTCGGCCAAAAAAATTTATTCTCTTGACTGTATATCTCCATTTCTTAAGATTAATTATTTTAATTTTTAATAAATTTATTTGAATTAATTTTTATTTGTAATAATCTTTACAAATGATGCCTTTATTAAGTTCCTAACTTCACGAAACCCTCCTTATACCTGAGTTAGCTAATTATTTGTAAAAAAAAAAAAAAACATTTTTTAACTCCGAGGTTAAGCTTGTTCTTGTTTACTATATTGATGATTTTCTTTCTATCTAGCAGATAAGTTTGCTAGTTGACTAGAAGAAAAGCAATCAGTCATTAAAATATGTTTTAAAACTTTTTTTTTTTTTTTTTTTTTTTAAACACTCACACTTTTTTCTCATTCACACTCACACTCACACACACATTCACACAGTCTTTTCGGCAACTTAGGCCATATAAGACTTTTCCGATAACCGTTATTTATTAATTTATCTATTATTGGGGTCCAGGCATTCTTATTTAAGCCATCTGGTATCCAATTGGCTTAAATAAAATCATCGGACTGCCTGGGGTCCGAATCCGCGACGTTTGGTATATGAGGTTAACACGCTAACCTCTACGCCATGCCCCGAGGGCTTGTTTTAAAACTTAAAGCAATAGAATACAAAAAAAAAAAAAAAGCCCGTGGCTTGTTTTGTTTTTCCGCTCATCCCGTCAGTCTGCACGGTACTCATCTCCCAATGGAACTGTTTTCCCTAAATTGACCTAGTAGAGACCTATTCTATCCCCACCGATGGGAATTGATTCGAATTGAACCCCTCACCTGAAGGACCATTGCAAATTACCATTTATTATGGCGTCAATGGAAAGCAAATTGAATATCAATAATTGGACAGGAAAAGGGCAAATAAAACAATACGCAAAACAAAAACTGAATGGGAGTGAATGATATTGAATTGGCAAAGTATATTTAAAAAAAATAAATATTTCTTGTATTATAGGATGATTCTAAAATGAAAGGAATAAAAAAAAACAAATCGCCACACTCCATGGAAATGATAGAGCTTTCTTTTTTTGAAATACTTTTTGTTGCCTATCTCCAGGCGCCCTCGAGTGGAATTAGCAAGTCTCTTGAATTTTTAAATTACTTCATGTTTTAATTTGATTTAAGGTCTTTTTCGGTATCGGAGGCCTTTCAGACCCCTTGTAAAATCACTTTTTGTTTTGACTAAACTTTCTAAATTCACTAATTCAAATGACATTTATTTATTTTTTTTTTTTTTTTTTTTTTAGGTCTTTCGGTATCTTAGCCTTTCTCAACCTTTTTTGGCCCACGGACCAGTAAAATTTGTAAAAAAAATTCGCGGACCAGTGATATTTTTTTAACAACACAACAAATCAACTAAGGAAAACAAATTTATACTGTCAATGTTTCGAGCGTATGTCACTCCCTTCCTCGGGTCAGTCTAAGTGTCATTTGACATTATTAAACAAATTAAAAGTAAAAATGATCGAGGGATGCACACGCCCTCAGCTCTTCGCTATTTAAAGAGTTGAACGTGGTCCCAACTCGCTTTCCAACCCGAAAGACATTTAAAATTGCTTTATTTTTATTTATTTGAGGGTGATCTAGTTTGTCCTAGTCCTTCCGAAGAATGCATCATTGAGAGGGAACCTTCTTTACGTCCCTTCCACAGGACGGGATGTCACAGCAACTCCCTCTCCTCATAGAGTTGCCTGGGGGCTATTGTGGTGAGATCCAATATTCCAATCCAGGGCTTGCTTGAGGATTTGTTTACATTGAATAAATATTTTCATTTAATAAAAAAATCCCGCAAGCCCAGGATTTGAACACTGATCTACTTTGTAGAGCAGACACCGTAGCCCGGTACACCAACGAGCCCCTTAAATTGCATATCAGCCAGTATTCAAAATCAGCAATAATCTTTTATAATGAAGAAAACGATCAAGGTTTTTGGGACTTTGTATATAATAGCTACAGTATTATTTTATAGGAATTTTTTTAAAGGTGGATAGATTAAAATTGTTTACTCTGCTGATACCCAAGTGGAAAATAACGTTTTGTTCATGGTATATAATTTTAGCGAACAAAATCTAGTAGTTTCAGATGATAAAATCAAGTCGTTGCTTTTTAACCAACCTATATTTAGATGAGAAAACGTTACTCTAGTGTAAAATTAATTCAAATATAAAAGTTAGCAAAAAAAAAAAGAAAAATTTGCATAGAAATATCCTATGAATTTGGATATTTTCAATTTTCGCATATTTTCTTTTTTTTTTCTTCTTTTTTAAGAGATCATTTTTATATTTTATTGCAAATGTTTATTCATCAAATTTTAGCTATAATCCAACATATAATTAAACCTAAAGCCCCCTAGGGAGCTTGGGATTGATGTTAACAAATAAAAAATACAAAATAGAAAAAATATATTTTATTTACCTTGCACGTCAGTTACGGGAGAGTTGTAAAAAAGGAATCAAGCCTTTTTTGTGTTTTCTTTTGATAGCACATAAAACATAGACTATGCGCTCTTATTTTATTAAAAAGGGAAACCAAAAAATGTGTTTTTACGCACTTTGAAAATTTATATTTTTTTCTCTTTCAAATCTTATATTTTTGAATTAAAACTATAAAGAGAGGGCCTCACATGCTGAAAAGGATCTTAAAAAAATAAATAATAAATACTATAGTTAAATATGTTGATAATAGAAGTGGCTGTTCAGCAATTAGAATGTTGAAGGAAGAGAGGATGTCAGCCAAAAAAGGAGCCTCTATCGAATAAAAATCTCCAATCAGAAAACGTTTCGGGTTTAATTAGATAAAACCATCATCAGTTCTTTAGAGCTGAAATGAGCATAAATAATAATTGTAATACAACAACATAAAATATTTTTTAAATTATAAAAAACATCAGATCTTACATTATTGGCAATCTCAAGATGCACACCATTGAGATGCAGATAGAGTTGTTATATATAAACATATACAAAATTATATAAAAAATACAAAATTTGCATATTAGTTGTCTGATGCTCATTAGTCAACACGGCCAAGTCTCAAATGTATATAAAATTTAATTATCAAATACAGTTATTATATGATAAATACTGGGGAAGCAATGAACCCTCAGTACATTGACCCAAAATACATCTTAATAAAAACGAAATCTCACAAAAGCGTGCCTTTGACCTATTTGAAAACATATTATTTATTTGCAAATGACAATTTTATAAATTAATTTATAATATATTTTCAAATTACAAATAAAGTTATAAACAATTTTTATAATATTTACATCTGGGCGTCTACATTATTTAAGATGGACAAATATACATTACTAAGGCCAATACAATCAGTCTGATAGTTTAGTGCCCTATGTCCATATGTTTTTATAAAACATTTTTCTGCTACCAGACGTTTATATGTGTTGTCCACCTTCATTCAGTTTTAAAAACATATGGACATAGGGCACTAAACTATCAGACTGATTGTATTGGCCTTAGTAATGTATATTTGTCCATCTTAAATAATGTAGACGCCCAGATGTAAATATTATAAAAAATTGTTTATAACTTTATTTGTAATTTGAAAATATATTATAAATTAATTTATAAAATTGTCATTTGCAAATAAATAATATGTTTTCAAATAGGTCAAAGGCACGCTTTTGTGAGATTTCGTTTTTATTAAGATGTATTTTGGGTCAATGTACTGAGGGTTCATTGCTTCCCCAGTATTTATCATATAATAACTGTATTTGATAATTAAATTTTATATACATTTGAGACTTGGCCGTGTTGACTAATGAGCATCATACAACTAATATGCAAATTTTGTATTTTTTATATAATTTTGTATATGTTTATATATAACAACTCTATCTGCATCTCAATGGTGTGCATCTTGAGATTGCCAATAATGTAAGATCTGATGTTTTTTATAATTTAAAAAATATTTTATGTTGTTGTATTACAATTATTATTTATGCTCATTTCAGCTCTAAAGAACTGATGATGGTTTTATCTAATTAAACCCGAAACGTTTTCTGATTGGAGATTTTTATTCGATAGAGGCTCCTTTTTTGGCTGACATCCTCTCTCCTTCAACATTCTATAGTTAAATACTTTGTCGATTTTTATTTGAATAAGGTATTCTAAAGATAAAGGTTAAGATAAATTCTAAAGATAATGAATGAAATGTTCTGGCCAGTTAAAAGATTTTTGAAAAATACCACGGAAGAAAATCAGGCAAAATAATTCATATTGACAAATTCTTTTTTTTTTTAGTTCTCTCGGCATCATAGATTAAGAATTTGTCCGAACCCCAGGCAACTTGCCCAATTTACAATTCATATTCAATAATTAAGTTATTTTTTTAACAATCTTAATTTTACTTCTTTTTTGAATTGATTTATTGTTGGAGCGGGGTTACAGAGACGGGCAATCACTATCATTGCCCAATCTCGACAATCTATTTATTGGTGAGCAAAGACCATACGACGTTCTGTGTGGTTCGATCTTAAATGTTCTTAAACATCTAAACGAGTATGTATGCTTGTTGAAATTAAACAAAGATTTCAATCGCGAAGATGAAAAATTATCATTGTAGATAATGTATAGCACACAGGCGTCAATATAGTCTCTGCTCGATTTCAGTGTGCTCAAATTTGTTAAGTTTTGAATTTCACAATAATCATGCTTTACTGACGGGTTTGGGCATATTAGACTTGAATGCTGCATATTATACAAATTTATGTTGAACTCTTTCGATTCTTTTTTATAGGGGAGAGGGGGAATTGGGAGATGAGGCACATTGGGACATTGGAATATTAGCTCTACTAAATGTGCCCATTTTATTATAGAAAATTATTTCTTAATAAAATGGGTACTTAATGCACCCTAACGGTCAAAGAGTACAACTCAAACTTTATATTTAGTAGAGCTAAAATTCGAATGTCCCAATGTGCCTCATGTCCCAATGTCCCCCCTCTCCCCTATGTTTCTTATAATAAGGGGACCAAACAGTGGTCGAGTACATTAAAATGGGTTTGATTAAAGCATTGTACAATGTTACCAATAAATCCAGGTTCTTAAACTCTTTGGTATTTCTTTTTACGAAGCCAAGCTTTCACAAACTCTTATTTACAATATTTTTTTTTACATTTATATTTACAATATATTTAATGATATACATGCATCTGGGAGTCTAGGCATATTTATTTATACGTACCATCTGGTATCCAAATGATTTAAATAAATTCATCGTACTATCCGGGGTCCGGACAAATTCTTAGTCTATTTACCATATTCAAAAGAACAAAATTCTCACTAGCCACAATGGAGTCCGGATATTTAAATCCCTGACTCTCTGCAGGTTTCCCCTGTAAATATACCTCCCCAATCTTGCCTTCTCCCCTCAAAGCACAAGTTTTCTGTCTTCTTTCTGCTGATTCTGAGTCCTCCATCTTCACTCTGCTTCTCTCCAACATTCTAGCGCTCTCTCGACTCCATCTCTGCTCTCCACTATTACAATGTCGTCAGTAAACATTCCCGACCAAAAACCCTCGACATTCACCCCTCCGTTAGCACATCCAAAAACAATATTAAAGAGGTACGAGCTCAATGCCGACCCCAACACTGGATCTGACTCTGGCATGATACATATCCTTCACCACTCTTAAATACTTCTCTAGAACCCTCTCGCGCCATGCATCTCCACAACTCTTCCCTTGGAATTGTATCATAGGCCTTTCTAAGATCTATGAAGATCAAGTGCAGGTCTTTCTTCTTCTTCCCATACCTTTCCAATAATTGTCTCACAAGGAATGTCACCCAAAGGTGAATCGCCGATTCTTTTGAAACTTGGTGCATTTAAAGAATTCATCTAAAGATTAATTTAGATGAAAAAAGTTTCAGGGATGGGCATACAGAAATATTTTTTTTTAATTAAAATTTCATTTTCAAAAATTGAATAAAAAGACATAAAGACAAATCTCTCTACACAAAAGTCAAACCTGATGATAAACATTTTGAACAATTATTTATTCCTCCTAATACAACTGGTCTTATTCAACCACTAGATGTCTTTGGATTTCGTGTTTGGAAGAATTTTGTGAGGAAGATATCTGATCGCGTTATACTTTTCAATTTAAATATCAACTTATATCAGAGAAATAATATACTAATTTTGCAATCATTAGCACACAATCAGCTTGTAGGATATAAAATGAGTGATTTTGAGCAAGTGGACTGTTGAGAAAAATATAAGGGCAAATGAGGATTCGGGGCCGTTAAAATAGACACTTACTGATTGAGTGCTTGAAACGGAGTCTATCTCTGCGTCGCAGGTGCCTTCCTCCTTCGTTTGCAGGGGTCAGAGTTCACAGATAAAATTATAAAAAAAAAAAACTGACCTCTAGGAATGAAGGCAAAGGTGGGAAAAATTGAATTTGGCTCAGACACAGCTCTCTTCACCAAGATATATTAATCTATTTAAATACTCATGGTTTACATCGGGTTATTCTCAAAGCTCCTGGTCATTTCGATAATCCTGTTGATTTTTTTTTTTCTCATTCACACTCACACTCACACACACATTCACACAGTCTTTTCGGCAACTTAGGCCATTTAAGACTTTAGACGATAACCGTTGTAATATATATTATCTATTGTGGGTTGAGGCATTTCTATTTAAGCCATCTGGTATCCAAATGGCTTAAATAAAATCATCGGACTGCCTGGGTCCGAACCCGCGACGTTTGGCATAGGAGGTAGGCACGCTACCTACTACGCCACACCCGGGGGCGAATTTTGTTTCAACAATGAAAATAACTTATGTTATAAAGACGAATCATGTGATTTTTCTCTTTATAAAATGCAGTTATTGTAAGAATAAGATTTGTTTTAAGCATTTTTTCATTGAATTTCACTATTGTACTGATTTTATAGATTAAGTTAAAAATATTTCTGTATGCCCATCCCTGAAACTTTTTTCATCTAAATTAATCTTTAGATGAGTTCTTTAAATGCACCAAGTTTCAAAAGAATCGGCGATTCACCTTTGGGTGACATTCCTTGTCAGAGCGAATAGTCCCTTCCCTGGCATAAAACCAAACTGTTCCCGAAAACAAAAGATTAGGTGGCTAAATATTTTCACAAAGTATTGATGTTTAAAAAAAAAAAAAAACTTTCTAATTAATATTGTATGTAAACTTGTTAACTTGCTTTTTAAAAGTTTTAACATTCATTTTTGCATTTTTTTTTTTTTTGAAACCATTTCCTTCTGTTTATACTTTAACTTTTTTTTCTTTAATTGAAAGAGCAAGAGAGTCGAGGCTCTTATTTAAAAATAAAGTATTGTTAAAGTATTTTAGGTTTTAATTTTTTTTTTTCTCCTTTTTTTCTTTATGAAGAAATCTTTACAAACTTTTTTCTTAAGATAATTATTAATAAATCACTTTTTATGTTTCGTTATTTTTTGTTTAGATCAGAGTTCTTTAAACTTTTTGAGTATATCAGCATTTCTTGCTGGTCGTATTGAAAAAAAAAATATATATTTTTTTTCTTCACTGGTGACAATTTTCTTGTAACTGATTTTTCTTACAAACTTTTAGTAATCTCCTTAGCGTTTATTTTTTGTATTTTTATAAAATTTAATGTCACTTTTATCTATAATAGTCTAGTGGTAAGGGCACACTGAGCGCAAATCGGTGGATCCGTGGTTCGACTCCCGGCGGCACACCCTTATATCTTTTTTCGGGTACATAAAGTAATATCTAATTATATAGACTTCAATTGAATTAAAAAGCAAACCCTGTCCACGAGAAGCTAATGTATCCTCTCTGAGCATAGGTTCACGGGCACTAAGTTTATTAAATTTTATTTAAAAAAAAAAATTTCTAGAATCTTATATCTTTCTTTATATTTGTAAAAGAAAAAGAAGTCCATTTTTTCGTCCAGTGAGTGTACTTTTGTTTTTTCTTTGCTGACGTTTTTGTTAATATTTAACAGATTTTTACGAATGAATGCTTTTTAGAAAGCCAAAGAACTATAGAATATCGTAAGTATATGTTTTTTGCATTCAGGGATATCTAAAATTGTATTAGGGGTGACCAAAGCAAAAAAAATCTTGAAAATTTCGATTTTTCTAAACTTTAAGCCGTTTGCGGCACGTCTAAATGACCTCCGATTGGGATGAAACTTAAAATTTATATGTATTCTAAATATCTGCATATTTTTGCGGGGTGCCGCGTTAAAAATAATTTGAACATTCTAAATAAAAGCCGTTTTAGAGCACATTTTCTATTCAAATCTATTTTGCTCTATATCTCTAAAACTGTGCCTGATGGAAAAATTCTAACTACATATCTGAATTCAGAATGAAATGGGTTCACTAATCAGGTTTCTTGTGAAGAAAACCTTGTCGACTAGTATTATTGATAAAAAAAATTACATGTCCTGGGATCTCTGAAACGATTCCGTCCCATCAATTCCCTCTTTCTGCTCGTCTAGCTATATTAAAAATACATTGTTTTGTAATGAAATACTAAACAATATTGATTTAGTGAAAAATACATCAACTGTACATCACTCATAATCAGATGTCTAAAGTTACGCTAGATTTAATCATTATAAAAGAATTTGTTTGAATATTTTAAATTGTGAAATTCTATTTTCATATTTCCCTGTATAGTGGGAAATTAAAAAAATTTTGAATTATATTTTTTGTAAATTTTTTATTTCGTTATTTTTTGACGTCAGCTATTTAAAATTCCGCCGTTACAATATTATTTTCGTGAACCATCAGAAGAGAAATAATAAGAAGAATTTTGAGTGTTTTATATCAACTACTGCATGCATTCTCTCAACATTCATTAAATTTTCATATTTATCCATGAATTTCATAAAACCTGATTAAAATTTAGACAATAGAAAAGCCAAAAGGGATTTGCATTCTCTATTGAGCAACTCTTCATTGATTAATTCCATTATTATATAAAATGAAAGAAAGAAAAAAAAAAACGAATAATACAAAGAAAAAATAAATAAATATATATAAAACAGCCATGAAAAGTAAAGAGAGATTTCATTCTTACAAACTCCCTGACAGCTTCATTTCTTTGTGTTTATATTTTATTCAAAGAAGAAAAAAAAAAAGATCTCCCTCTCTCTATGACAAATTGTCAAATTTATATACGTAGCGATGCTATTTTCCGTCAGACTATATAAAATATCTGGAAAGAGGAATGAATTTAATTTAACAAATAAAATTTTAGATATTGAGCATTCATTTATTTTAGAGCAGCTTTACTCAAAGCGAAGGCATTGAGTTCTGCGTGATCAAATTAAAAAATCTGGTGTGACTGGTCGCACAGCACACAACTTTCTCTTACCTTCGACAATTGAAATTTGTGTTCTGTGTTTGTCACACCAAATTTTTTCGACATACAGTATATTTAGTTTACGCCGATATATTCGAATTCAAGATGTAAAATTTATAAGTATGGGAAAATATTTATATTTTGTTCGCATGGCAACCATTTCTTCTATCTTTCCTATGAAGTACAAGAGTAGCCCACGGGGCGTGGTGTAGAGGTTAGCGTGCTAACCTCATATACGAAACGTCGCGGGTTCGGACCCCAGGCAGTCCGATGATTTTATTTAAGCCATCTGGATACCAGATGGCTTAAATAAAAATGCCTGGACCCTAATATATATTAATATAAATTCATAAATAACGGTTATCGTAGATGTCTTATATGGCCTGAGCTGCCGAAAAGACAGTGTGAATGTGTGTGTAGTGTGAGTGTGAATGAGAAAAAAGTGTGAATGTTTAAAAAAAAAAAAAAAAAAAAAAAAAAAAAAGTACAAGAGTAAAGTGTGCTTCAAACAATTTTGAGTGCAAAATTAGAATATACATTTGAAAGAGCATCTAAAAAATAATAGATTTATGAATTTTAATAAAAATCGTTAGAGCGAATTTTGAGAAAATCGAAAAAAAAAGTTTAAAAGTACATCAGTAAAGTACTAGTACTTTTTGGCCGATTTTGTTCAAAAGCTTCGGGTCTAAGGGGGTCTAAGGGGTGTATCTAACTTAAATATTTACATTTATTAATATAACGGAGTATTTTTTATCAAATTGCCATAAAAAATATTCGTTTTTGATAATAATACCTAATACCGAAGACATAGGCAGGCCTACTACCTGTCATTTGTTATTCTGACTAAGAAAGAAAACACAAGTTTCCTTATTTTATCTGTATAAATTTGGACTGCTTCCACCATCTTATCAAAATGTTTTTTTTTTTTTTTTTTTTTTGCCCTAAATCAGGCATATCGTCGCTTGCATCACGTAGTGACGTATCTCAAAAAAATTAAAAATTGAGATACACCGGGTATGGCCGTGTCCTGGCGTTCTTTACATTATCACAAAGTGACGGATCTGTATTTCCATGTTTTTTCGTATCATTTAGGTTTTTTGGTTTTGCGTATCTATACATTTAATATAACAACACGAACTATAGAAAGCTCTCCTGAAAAATGATAGAAATTGAGATACGCCACTACGTGTTGCAGGCGACGATATCCTAACCCGTGGCTCAGGTCGTTTTCTTGGCCCATTTATATCCGAAAAAAATTTCAAATTCTGTACCCCGTATTTAAATATTTTTTAAAATTATTTTCTAAATACTTTTTACTTTCTCGTTTAATATTTTTTCTGGTATGAATATTTCTGGTGCAAACATTTTCAAAATAGGTTTTTGATAAAAACTATATAAGCTCTTATATTTTTTTTTTTTTAACACTCACTCTTTTCTCATTCACACTCACACTCACGCACACATTCACCCAGTCCTTCCGGCGTTTTAGGCCATTTAAGACTTTGACGATAACCGTTAATATTTATAATATCAATTGGGGGTTTAGGCATTTCTATTTAAGCCATTTGGTAGCAAATGGCTTAAATAAAATCATCGGACTGCCTGGGGTCCGAACCCGCGACGTTCGGTATAGAAGGTAGGCACGCTACCAACGCCACTGACCTCCGTGTTGCATCTTTTTATTTGTTAATCTGTTGATAGTTTTTTTATTACTAGAAATTGAATTTCTATGAAATCTTATCAAAGGAAATGAAAATAAATCAACTCCGCCTCGGGGACAGACTCCTTGGAACGAGAACGAATACAAGAAAACGATTTTATTTACCATATTATTAGATTTATAAATATACAAAAAGCATGTCAAAAATATATTCAATATGTTCTTTAATAAAAAGCTTTCGTTTGGTTTGACAACTCGTTTTAGAGAGTGATGGGGAATGTGAGGAAGGACACTCTCGCTAAAAGTATTCATAGGGGGTTAGTAGGAAATAAAAAATAATTTTTTTTTAGGTATATGTCTATTTATGATATATCCTCAAATAAAAAGGTAAAGAGAAAGAGGAGAGATGTTTATATTTGAAATTGGCTGTCACTCACTACTTGAAATAATTGCTCATTTTTGTATCAGAGAGTGGCTCTTTTGAGGATGAAAAAGCGGCAAAGAGAGATTTCATTTCCTCCCCCTGTCAATCGACCTCTCTATCAGGAGGGAGCAAATAGCCAATCAAAGGTCAAGGAGCTTCTCAAACTTTTTCAATTGACACAACTCTCAAATGCATCTTTTAGAAAGAGAAATGAATTCTTATCAAATTTGACAACGGGGACAATTTGGGAACCAAACGCACTTGCTGTGAACCAGCTTTAATAATTTAATTTTAATTAATAGATTCTTATTAAATTCCACAAATAGTTTATTTATAAATAAATTTCAGTGCACACGCTGTCAGATTTTTCGGCATGAAAGGCCATTAAAATTATTCAAGACTTCCA
>JAKCPI010028841.1:0-31670 GCA_023213315.1 Euborellia annulipes | reverse complement strand
TTTCTGAAAATTTTCCTACGATCCGAAAAAAAGTTTCACTTGCATCGTGGTTTCATAAAAAACCACACAATGATTTTTCAATCAATTAGTATCCAATTTAATTTTTTTTTCGCCATAAAAATTCGTCAAATAGTTTCAAAGTTCATTAGAGAATTAAAAAGAAATAAATCTCACAATTATTATTCTAAAATTAATACATTATAACAGAAAAATTGAATTTCTAATTTGAAATTAGATATTTTTTTTTTTTTTTTTATTTATTAAAAGGTTTCGATATCAAATCAATATCTTCTTCATTCTCTTTTAATTGATAATTAATTTGTCTTAATCATGAAGTTTTTATCGATTTTTTTTTTAACAAAATTAAATAGACGGAATAGAAATTATGAGACGACGCTTCGGTCACCGATCGAGATCTTGCTCAAGACTAAAATTTTTTTTGTAATTAAATTCAACAATTTTTTTTATTATTATTATTTTTAAATAAAATTTCATCACTTCTATTTTTTTTTTTTTTTTTTTTAAGTTTCGATAAAAACTGCTTGCCTTCTTCAGTGTTTGGTCTACAAATTAAACCGCCAAAAAAAAAAATATTTATTTTAAAAAGTGAGAATATGGATTTTTAAAATTTGTTAATACGCCTGGATAGCTCAGTCGGTAGAGCATTAGACTTTTAATCTAAGGGTCCAGGGTTCAAGTCCCTGTTCGGGCGAATTTTTTTTTTTTTTTAATAATTTAATAAACCGTCAAAGTTATGAATAATTATAATTATGAGAATTAATTTTAAGTTTTTTTTTTTTTTTAATAACATATTAATTCTAAAACAATATTTTTTTGTTTTTTAATGCATTATTTATTTATTTATTTTATTTATCTTAAAGAAAAATTATTAGTGTATTTTTTAAAATAATATTAATTTTGTTTAGTGTATTTTATAAATACCTATTTATATATTCCATTGATTTAATTATTTTGAATTTGAAAGATTTAATTATTTTTATTATTATAATTAATTGACTTTCAATTTTCATAAGGTGATGGGTAAAATTCCGGATTTTGTTGAGCCTCCCCATTTGGGGATTTGTAGACCCGATTATTTCCAGAAAATTTAATGTCGACATAGGAAACAGAAACTTGGTCAGAGTGTGACAGACAAATGGACATTCCGCTCCCATTATATATAGATTCTCTATAAAAAAAACATGCCTATAAATTATCTTGTGCGAAGATCAGAATTCAGCTGAATTGTCCAACATTCTCTATGATAGCTTCTTCTTTAATCTCTTTCTCAAGAACCTCTTCTTTCTTCCATTATTTTCTTTCTCGTATTCTAAAACGTGGTCTCGTTCATTTTTTCTTAGAGGTGGCTTAACTCGAGTTCCGGACTTTCGTAAAAATCCAACCAAGTCGAGTATCTCTTCAATTACAGGTCTGAGAAATGAGCATACTAGATACGTAGATCTTCTCCTGGCGCTTGTACCCGGGACCACAACATATCTATAAGCTCACAGCGCAGAGAAACTCCACAACACTTGTTGTTTCCTTTGTTGAATAGTCCGCAATTCTTTTCTTCTACATTTTCTGCTGCCCAGAAATCCATTTCTCGTTTGTTGCTGGTTTGGTTGTTGTTCAACAAGTACTGGATTTTATAAGGTAGTGTTCCTTCCCAGCTCCTTCTAGGCAGGTCCGTGTTAACGAAGTCGGAGTCATCCCCATTTTAAAGGCCCTTAGGCTACCTCAAATTGAGCTCTTTGTGAATCTGCGGTGAGATTTCCTACCCTAAGAGGAGACTTTAGTAATACAGAATTATTTGCGGCAAGCTGGACTCGAACCCGAGAGTTGTGTTGAAACTTCAGATCCGTAATCTGCAGTTTATCCGACTTGGCCACTTGCTTTCTTCAACAAGCACTGTTCTAGACTTTGAATTTTTTATAATATGGACAATCAAATGACTTCTCTATTTGACTTTTGACAGATTTTCTTTTCCAATGTTTCTTCCAAAAGATTTTGAAAGATAAATTCCAAGATCCCTGGATTCTTAATGATTTTTACCCCATCTTGAAGACGTTTTATTTATTTCAAAAAATATTCAATAATTAAATCTCCCAATTATTTCAATATAAGACAAAGAATTTAATATTAAAAACATGAGTTGACATTCCGGGAATGTGTATTGATTAAAATTTCAAAAATTTGTTTGTTTTTTTTCAATAGTTGGTAGCATGTCTCGTGGTTGCCATCAATTGCGAACCACCAGCTACGGTTACCAAAATTAAAGAAAAGGAAACCTCAAAACCAAAACAACAAGAAGAAGGAGGTGATTCATCCAAAGGGAAGAGAGGCATCTTTGATCTTGGCTATGCACCTGCTTATGGATTAAGTCTTGGCCATGGAGGAGGAGGTGGAGCTCTTTCTTTAGGTGGAGGACTAACACTTGGCCATGGAATTGGAGCAGCTACTCCACTCATCTTACAACCTGCCTTAACTGGTTAGTCTCTTTAATTAATTAATATTTATATATTTTATAGAGAAAAACACTTCCTTTTTTTATGGATAAAATAAATATCATCATTACCAAAAGATGAAATCAAGACTTTCTCCTTTCTTCAACAAAAGCAGGTTAGAAGTTCTTATTATGGTCACTTCCTATTATAAGTTAGTTAACCAAAGAATCAGCAACCAATGTTACATCGGAAAATCTTCTTGTTTTTCTCTGGTAAGTCTCCTTTTCATCACACTATTTTGTAATGCTGGTGTTATAGTTGATAGTGAATTTTTTATAATCAAATATTTGTCTTAACTGCTCTGTTTTGTAGGAGAATTTTCAGCAGATAGAAGAAAAAGCCTCTGAGATTCCCAAATTTTTTTTTTTTTGTTTCAGGTCTTAGCTATGGAGGTTTACATGGCCTAGGAGGAGGGGGAGGAGGAGGCTTGCATGGTTTATACGGAGGAGGCTTATCTATAGAAAGTCTAGGAGGCCATGGACTTTCACCAGCAGCAGCTCCTATTATCTATCAAGGCAGTATTACACCTCTGAGTCTCTCCTCAATTCAATCCTCAGGCAAAGTGTTAGGACTTTCCCATGGATTTCATGGATTGTCTCTGGGTGGTGGAATTGCTTCGTCCGGTCACTCGTCTTCTTCCTCTACATCTTCTCAAACATATTCACCACCCACAAATAGTCTTGGCACTTATGCTTCCTCTTATGCACCATCTTACTCTTCACATTCATCCTCATCACCGGAATCATTGTATTCACCATCATCAAGTTCCTCTTACTCTGCTCCTATTTCTTCGGGCTCATCTTCCTCATTAAAAGGAGGGTATTCTTATTCAGCTCCAATCTCATCTCATTCATCGAGTGGTTCCTATTCTTCTCCTATTTCTTCTCATTCAAGCGATTCATCATCTTACTCTGCTCCTATAAGTTCGCACTCTAGTGGCTCCTCATATTCAGCTCCGGTTTCTAGTGGTTCTTCTTATTCATCTCCTATTTCTGTCGGATCTTCTTATTCCTCTCCTCATTTATCTCAGTCAAGTGAATCTTATTCAGCTCCTATTTCTTCACATTCTGGTGGATCTTCGTATTCAGCTCCTATATCATTACATTCTAGTGGATCTTCATATTCAGCTCCTATCTCATCGCATTCATATTCAGCACCTATTTCATCACATTCCAGTGGATCCTCTTATTCAGCACCCATTGCATCATATTCCGGTGGCTCCTCTTATTCAGCACCTATTTCATCACACTCTTATTCAGCTCCTATTTCATCGCACTCTTATTCGGCTCCTACTTCATCACATTCTAGTGGTTCTTCCTATTCGGCTCCTATTTCATCACATTCTAGTAGTGGTTCCTATTCTGCTCCTATTTCATCACATTCTAGTGGCTCTTCCTATTCGGCTCCTATTTCATCACATTCTAGTAGTGGTTCCTATTCTGCTCCTATTTCATCACATTCTAGTGGTGCTTCTTATTCAGCTCCTATTTCATCTCATTCTGGTGGGTCTTCTTATTCTGCTCCTATTTCATCACACTCATATACTCCAGTATCATCTCAATCATCATATTCACTTCCTTTGACTTCATCTCATTCTTATTCAGCTCCAATTTCATCGCATTCTTCAAGTCCACAATCATCTTATTCAGATTCTTCAAGTGATAATTCCCCTTATTATGCATCAAGTCATTCCTATTCAGCACCAAGTTCATCATCGTCAAGTAGTGGATATTCTTACCCATCACAAAGTTCTGGATCTTATTCATCATCAGTACCTACCTCATATTCATCTAGCGTTGGAAGTGTACACGCTGCTTACCCATCAAGTGGATCTTATTCTGGTCATCAAGCAGCATCATCTGCTTCATATTCCTATCCAAAGTCCTATTATAGTTCAAATTCAATTCAATCATCATATCCTACACATTCATCAGGAGGATATTCTGGTTCTCATAGTTCACCATCAAATTCCTATTCTTATTCAAGTCCATCATCTTCATCTGGTCATGGGTATGTCTCAGCCTCATCAAATTATGCAGCGAGTCCATCAGACAGTTATGGCGCTCCATCCTATACGGCTAATAAATATTATAAAAATTAAGTCATTTGAAATTAACCTCTTTAAAATAATATCTTCTATTATTTTAAAATATTAAAAAAAGGCTGAGTAAACATTCAACATGAATGAAGAATGTTACAATAATTTTGTTAATTTTTTTTATTTGTTGTTAATATTTTATTGTTAATATTTTTATAAAATATATTTTTTAATTTTTTCTTGAGTCTTGATTTAATTTATCCTTTTTCTTTTTAAGAACTTTCGACGAGTGACTTTGTATGAACTCATGAAGAAAAAACTAAGGTAGGTCCATAGATAAAATGTGGTATGATTTTCTGCAGTTTTTTAGAAGGATATGCTAATACAAATAATTCCTAATACCAGGATAGCTGATTATAGTCTTGCGATTCAAAAATTTATTCCTATTTTTCTTCTGGATAATAGGTAGATTAAGTAACAATTAGGATAAAATTGCCTATTCCCTGAAAACTTGTTGGATCAGGATCTGCTTTATAAAAAGAGTTCAAGTCAGTAAACCAACTTAAAAAGAAGAGAGAGAATTGATGATCCTCTCAAAAATAATTCAAGGAAATATTCGGGTAAGGCTTAAGAGGAAGAATTTAAAAGAATCCTATTCTTTTTATTAGAATCTTTGTATTATTGAAATAAATTGTGACCCTACAATCTTAGAAATCAAAGCTGAAACATCAGCATAATTTTAATATCTTCACCTTCAACAGTTAAGAAAGTATCCTGTCTAAAAAAATTTTTTTAGAGATACTATGATACTGAAATTGACAAGATCTTTCCTAAAATCGGGGTAAGAAATGCAATTAGCTAGTTTTACTACACAAAGTTGAACATTCTCATTCCTCAAGATATCTAATGAAATCTAGAAGGACCAGAGGAAAAAAAACTTCTGGATCTCATCCGAGTCTTATGGTTAGTTTTAAGCTAGTTCTTCTTAATCATGCAAGAATTGAAATGAAAGGTTTCCAAATTGTTTTAGCAGAGGGTTTTCAACTTCCGGTATCAAATAGTGGGCCATAAAGAGATCCATCATGTATTCTCAGGTATTTTTTGAATTTTAGAACATGAAAACCTGCATTTCAATGAGATGAAAATAATTAAGAGAACAAAGGTTCTTTGTGTAAATCGTTAGTATTAATTTTTTACTTTCTCTTACCTCTATATATGTTCATATATAGAGAGAGAATGTATTGGATTCATGTCAAAAATTCGATGTCGAGATTTTGACGGATATACACGTTTTGAGGTCCCCTGAATCCAAAAACGTGGTTTTCGCGACATGGTCTGTCTGTGTGCTGTCTGTCTGTGAACAAAATATTGATATATCAAGAACGGAAAGAACTAGGAGGTTGAAATTTCCTAATAACAATTAAATATTTTCCCATGTTTATAAATTTTACATCTTGAATTCAATTGTACCCTATTGTCGGAAACTAAATACATGTCGACACAAAAAATCTGGTGTGACAAGCTCAGAACACAACTTTCGATTACCGAAGGTAAGAGAAAGTTGTGTGCTGTGCGCCAGTCACACTAGATTTTTCTAAAATATTACAATAATAAATAAATTGATGTTCAATTTGAAGTTCTTAAATGTTACATTAGAACATCTTTGACTCTCCTTGCTATACCAGGCTTTGTCAATTCGACAAGGTTTTTTTCCAAAATATAACAATGTATATATACATGGGCGTAACTAGAGAATTGGGCTGGAGGGGGGCATGGGACCAGTATTCTCCGGGGGGCCTGGAAAGCCCAATATTTTCTCAATTTTTCTTGGGGCAGGGAGCTTTCTGGGGGTGCAGCCCCCCCCCCCCCCCGGGCACCCCCTAGTTACGCCCATGTATATACATATAATAGTTTTTTAATTACCTCTAATAATCCGCGTATGTTTAGCATAGAGTAAGCAAAAGTATTTTACCATTATCATTGAAGAAAAAAACTTCATTTGCCCGTAGAAGTTCATGTCTTCCTTTTTTGACATATAACCTAAAACATACAAAAAAACTTATTTCAAATTTTGGACACTAATAAGAAAAAAACTATATTTTTATATTATATTGTATTTTGGAGAGAGAAAAATAAATAAAAAAAATAGAAAAATTCACTATCAGAGAAAAAGGCTAAAAAATAAATTTAATTTGGCACAAACGAATATTTCTCTCTTATTATTTGAAAAGGTGAAAAAAAAAGTAAAAATAAATAAAATCCTTTTTCATTTAAGATCATAATGAAAATTTAATAAAGGATATCTTATTCAAGGTTAAATAATTTATTAAAATTATTATTATTTTACTTACTTTAAATAGCCCATTAGTAGACAACAAATTACAAATAAATTATAGAGGTTATCAAATTTATTTGCATATTTTATTAAAAAAAAAAAAGAGGAATGCATTCCATTTAATCTAAATAATATTCGAAATTCAAGTAATTATTCTAAATATTTTAACAAAAAGCAATTATTAATAAGAATTATAACAATGATTAAGTGAAAAAAAAAATCACTAAATCGTATAATGGAATGAAAATAGGCAAACTTTTTCTTAAAGAAAATATTTACTTTATAAAAAAAAAATACTTTTTTTAAATATTCTTAAATGAATGTTCAATTTACTTTCGTAAACTTTCTGTTATTATATTTTTATAAAATGGAATGTAAAAGGAGATTTAAAAAAAATAAAATGAAATTTATCTTCTCTCTCTTTCTCTTTAAAAGATCGAAATTAAAAGAAATCTCAACTCACTTCTTTTTAGAACGTACCCTAAAGGGGTTCTTCTGTTTTTCATGATATTTGATAGATATGAAGGAAAATTCAATTAAGCCCAATATAATGGATTTCAGCATATTCATTTATATCATTTGGTAATCAAATGATTTAAATCGAACTGTCTCCCTTGGCTTTTAAATTATCAAATATGACATTTGTCTATCTAACCTTTCAAACTCGGAGAATTTGATTTAATAAATAAATGCTAAGAATATACATAGATAAGACAGAATACAAAGGATGTAGAATATATATAAATATATATATAGGCTATTTAGAATTGAAGAAAGAAGAAACGTTTTTTTAAAATATATTTCCCTAGAGGTTCCTTTCCTCTCCTTTCTTAAAATCGTGATCTTTAGAGAATCTGATCTTGAATATTAAGAGCATTATAAGTACGCAATATCAAAATATGACAACAAAAAAGATTATGGTGATGCATAATAATTTGTTAATGTAACCTGCAAGATAGGCAACCCAACAAATCTAATATTCTTGAAAATTTTCTTTTATATTATCATATGCATATTTTTTTCTGGCAAATAGCAGCAGCATGGCCAAGCGTCAACGTTACCTAAGTCTCTCCATTTACACTTTTGCTTTTGCCAAGTGACGCTTGATTGGCATCTTGGGTTACCTATCTTCCAGGATGGAAAAAAATGAACTCTTTTATGACAGTCATTCATTAGAGCGATCGTTAAAATTTCTCGGCAGTACTTTTTTAAGGTTAAGGCTTTTCTTTGCCTGTATCTTTCACCTCCTTAATAAATTTTTTTTTTTTTTTTTGTTAAAATCGAATGAAAAGAAAATTAAATGGAATTCGACGGTTTCGATAGTAATTGTAGGCTAAATAAAAGACACACCCGTTTATAAAGAGATCTCGTTTTGTATTTAAAGAATGAAGAGAAGAGAAGAAAGTGTTGGGCGTGCCTTTATAATTTAATTAATATGCAAAAGAAAGAAGAAAAAAAAAAAATTGCCACAATTTATTTTTCACGCCCATTTCGGGGTGGAGTGGAGTAAAATTTATATTTCAAATTGCAAATATCATTTATAAATTAATTTGTATCCATATAGTAACATTCAGATTTTTTATTTTATATATAAGCTCATCAGCCTCTGCTTTACGTCAGTCCCCTGGAGGTTTTCAACCTCCAGGGGACTGACGTTTTTTTAAATATAAAACAGAAAAAATCTGCTGATTGATATGGAATACTCTTTTTTTTCATTAAATATAGCAATGAAAAGACAGCAAATCCAGTATATTGATAAATTTCCTAAATATTACATACCAAGGGACTGACGAATTGAGTGTATGGATAATAATGATATAAATCTACTAAATTTGCATTTAAATGTTCACTTTTTGAGCTGGTACATCCCAGGGGACTGACTTTTTAGGGTTAAAAAATCGAATATTTTCATTAAATTTTTTAAAATTTCAATATTTATCATGTGGTTTATTAACTTTTTCTATTACCTGATGATTAAAAAAAAAGTCAATATATTTGGTAGCCACTGAATTATTTGCAATTACGCGAAGTTAACCAATTTTTGTAGAATCACCCATATATAAAAAAAAATTAGGGAATTTCATTTTTCACTAGATAAATCTATTTTTGAACAAACAAAGAGATTTTATTTAAAAAAAAAAAAAAATTATTATTGAATTACAATAAATTGAGGAAATATTTAATTTAACATGCATGAGGCCAAGTGTCAAATTAATATATAAAATACGTAGCTCCATAATGTTTCTTTTTATTAAAAACAAGCCATTAGTCATCGTTCACCGATTGAATACAATTATACATTTTGTTGTGGAACAATACGTGATAGAGGAGGAGAGACAACTCTCTCTCTCTCTCTCTCTCTCTCTCTCTCTGAGTCAATGACTTTAAAAAAAAAGTTAAAGGAGAAGAAGTCAAGACCTTGACACTTTCACAAAACGGAAGATATGTATTGCAAAATGACCAACCATTTCACTTTTTCGACTATCATCTCTCTCTCTCTGAGCTTTTATTAGGTCAAATCCACTTGTCATATAAAAAAAAAGGTCTCTTCAATTTATCTTTCCTAGTAAAAAGGCACATAACTGCAGACTTGACAAGCATGCACGTGTATAAGCAAATTGTACCGTTTGTAGAAGAATTCTGCGCAAGCATTTTAATTGTGCAAGCCGCTTGATGCTCTAGTGAATTTTAATTATGCACAAGCAAAACTCTCCGCCATTTTATAGACGTCTTGACATTTGATCTTTATTAATTAATACATTTAAAATTTAAAATTAAATATTAATATTTGTTGTGTCTCTGTTTAAAGCAAGTGAGTATTTCTTGTTATCTTCGAATAATTAACCTTCCCTTTCCGAATTTGACATTTTTAGGTTAATTTTCAGCATAAGTTGTTTCTTGAATAAGCATGCTTGTGCCGTGCGGTGTCGAAGAGAATTTGTGCATGCTGGTAAATACAAAAAAGATTGCACATGCATGCTTGTCAAGTGCCGCCTTTAGAGCTTAGATTGGGGAAAAAAAAAAAAAAAAAACTGAAAAAGTTCATCATTAAAGTATTAAATGGCCGAAACGTTGCACCAACAGAAAATCAGGTCTTAAAATCCTCTATTTGTGCCCTATCGGATAAATAATAAAAATAAGAAATATTTATTTCAAAAAAAAATATATTCTATATATTGATATAAATGGTTGAATAGGTAAAATGCCACATTTCGCTCTTTAGGTTATGGAAGGCTCAAGGAGAGCTTAAGATCTTAAGATATTTTGGTTCAAATGGGCATTAATGATATAAAAATAGACATTTCTAGTTTCAGGATCAAATTCTGGATTTAATACATAGTTGTAATTATAAAATCCTTAAAAATAATTATAAATTTTTATGTTCTCATATATTGTTTTATATTCAAAGCCATTTTATAATCTAAAAATTTATTTTTATTTTTAATTAATATTTTTTTGATAAGATTAAAAGAATATAAATTTTCTTTTTTTAAATAATTATTTAATTTGACTATTGAGGTTATTTTTTTGACAATTCAGCCAGCATCCATTGCGCCATTTTATTATTTTCATTTTTCTAAGATTTTTACGTTATTGAAATTCTAAAATGTTCATCTGGATTCGTATAAATCTTATTTAAGGTATGTCTTTTATATTATTTTTTGATTTTAAAACAACTATATATTAATTATATATAAATGTTGATTTTTAAAAAACACGTAGCCCTACCTACTGATCGATTCTCTTGCAATTTTTTTTTTCCTAAAAAACTGTCACTCATTCTGCAACTTAAAAGCCTATGGCGATATATTTGATAACGATGGAATCTATTTTTTGCGAACTTTTAATTCCTATAAGATTTTCAAGTTTTTAATATAAAATGTTGATCGTAATATCTCCTTATTACCAACTAAATTAAATATCAAATTTCAACCTCGAAGCTTTCTGTTCACATCTTGTAGAGAGAGTCACAGAAAGAAGGTCCATCATTTTGTTAGTTTTTATTTTATACTACGAGTTTATATACACAAACAATGAAATTTCCTTTTTGGTTATTTCCCAATTATTAAATATTTGACTGGTTATTAAAAGAACTCTCTTTTTTCAAAAAAAAAAAAAGAAATTTTAATTCCTATCATATTTCCAAATTATTATATCAATCAAATAAGAATTTCCTAAGAGGCTTCTTTCTGACCAAAATTCCGAATTTATATATTTTATAAATACATATCTATATATCTATGCCTATGAGAATTAATGGAATATTCAAAAGAAAATGTAACTATTTTTAATTTGAGAGATTATAATTAAATTGAATTTAATTTTTCAATGGTTTCCAACTAGTAAATTCTGGATTTGTGGACCTCTTCATCCCCCTTCTCGTAGTTTCGGATTCTATGCGTTACAAACTGAAAATTATAGATTAAGGCTAATCAATTAGGCCTACAATAATTGAATGTCTCAAAAGAAAAATAATAAAAATTGTTTTTCCCTTTTGACTTTTATTGGAGTCTGCGGCAGAAATAAATAGTCCTAAGAAAAGAAAAATACGATTTGTTTAGTTATTTATTAAAATATAAAAATTCAATAGGCCCAAGTCTAAATAATTTCAATTCTCCTGGAGATTTGAACTGGCTTCAGAGGGCAAAACTGTTTGCATGTTTTTGCCAAGAGATGGCGTTAAGGGTCTTGAGCAAAAAACACAACTCTCACGAAATTCCGCCAACAGATGACAGGATGGTAGCTATATTCAGGGCTATATTTAATCTCAGGTATTTGGTTGATTTTCGTTCATCTTTTAATAGTAATGAATAGTTTATAAATATTATTATATAGTATATATCATTTATAAAAGCAAAAAAAATAAATAAATATAGGCTTATAAGTGATCTGATAATGCCGGCTGTTCGACTAGCCTGCCATCTTTTGCAAGAGTGCTCAACTATTTAGTCTTTTTTTTTTAATATCTAAATTTATTTTTTACTTTGTCACCAAATTATTTAATTATTATAAAGAGCTTGTATATTAAAGATTTTTTACATTTTTAGATTAAAAAAAAAAAATTAAAATTTTTTCATATTAGATATCTTTTAGCAATTTCAAAAAACATTAAATTCAAAAAAAAAGCTTTCTATTAAGTAAAATGTTCATGAATATAATTCATTAAAAAAAAAAAAAAAACTGCATATAAAAATACTTTAAAATGTATTTTCGGACCAAAGATTCAATATGGCCTCCTGAAGCATCTTAAAGTTAAACGGCGATTGTTGTTGATCAAAAACAATGCAGAAAAGAGAATTAATTATTTTTATTAAAATTCAGTCAAAAAAAAAAATTCAACAATGAACAAAAATGAGCATGACAACAATGATAATGATATTTGGTGATATTTATAGTACAAACATATTTATATATAAAGAAAATCCCCATTTGAGGATTTATCACTAGAATTTATTTTTTATTTATCCTTTGGTCTGTTGTGATTGTTGTGGTTGTTGTTGTTGTTGTGTTTGTTGTTGATTTCTATAAATTGTTTGTGCTGGTTTTGTCACTTGTACAGGTTGTGTAAAGGTCACTTGTTGTGGTTGTATATAATGGATGAGTTGTTGTGGTGCTGGCTGTATGTGGTATGCGGCATGCTGCCCAGGGACGATTTGTTGTGGAAGATATTGGTATTGTGGAATTAATTGGATGTATTGTTGTTGATGCGGTTGATGAATTAATTGCAGTGGCGTCGTCGTTTGTTGTTGTACTTGTTGTTGTTGTTGTCCCTGATGGTGATGTTGTTGTTGTTGTTGTTGAATCACTTGTCTTTGTAAGCCGATATTTGTCGGTAATAACATAATAATTGGTTGTTGAGCATGCAAGTCGTTCAATGGTTGTATATAAAGTAAAGGTTGCGTTGCTGCTGGCGGCGGCGGTTGGTAAATCAATTGTTGCTGTGGCGGGCCACGTGACGGCGGCAAAAATTGATATTTCTCTGGCGAGGAGAAATATGTTGTCTGTTGTTGTTGTTGTGGCGGTTGATCCAAGATCACAAGACCACCATCTTGGGGTGGTTGTGGTTGTGGTTGTGCATATTTCACTCCCGGACTCAGAGGATTGCCAGATGATGATGACGACGATGATGACGTTTTAATTGTCGCTCGTTTGTCTTTCTCATAGATTATAGATGGTGGTGGTGGTCCACTGCTGCCAGCGCTGCTACTAAATTGCGCCAATGCCACCTCCAAAGCCAACAAGACACATGTCACCGCCTAGAAAACAAACAAATTAAAAAGAATGATTATATATAATCTACATCTCTTTGATTCTCTGCTAAAATATTGTATATTCTTTGTGTTTGATTCTCTCTGAATTTTCGTATTTTAAATGTATTGAATATAAAAAAAATATACACGAACAAAATGTAATGCATTTTGAATATAATTTTATCGACAAACCAGTTTATGAATCGTCGAAAAATCAAAAAGATTGAAGACCATTATCTATCGCGTATTTTTTTTTTTTTAAGAATAAAAAAAGATTTCTAAAATTTTTTAAATAGCATTTTCTTTTTTTTTAATTGATAAGAAACAAAAAAAAAAAAAAAAAAAAATAACAAACAACAATTAGAATCAAAGAGACTTAATCACGCACCGGATCTAAAAGATGTAGAATATATATATATATATATATATATATATATATATATATAAGCTGTAGAGAAAAATAAACAATCAATAATACTAAACTTTTTGATTTCATTTTGAATTATAACATTAAGATTAAAGGTAAGTATGGTTTTTTGTTTTAATTTTCCTAAATAATATTCATTTAAACCCCCCATCCCCCTTTTTTTGAGGTTAATTCTTGTGGTTGTTGTTTGTATTTTCATGAATCATTCTGATAAAAAAGAAAATACAAACTAACCATGATTAATGAGGTATTTATTAAAAGCCTAAACAAAAAACAAACTTGTGGTAGGCCTAAAGGGATACATACGAGGAGGAGTCGCATGGTTAAAAGCAACTCGGGGCTCCTGGCTGCTTGCTGCTCGTTCAACTGTGACAGTCAACAACACAGACACAACACCACCCTTTATACATATATATATCAACTTCCTCCACCATTTTTTTAAGGTGGGGAGATTTTCTCTCTCTCTTTCTCTCTTCTCTATTTTGATCTACACAAGTATCCAACTTTCATTTCGTTCTAGTTATTTTTTATTTTTATTTTTTTTTTTTTCAAGATCCGGTGACTAAATCTTAATGACAGGCTCTCTTGTGTTCGTTTTTAGCGAATAACATATGGAGAGAAGAGAAGTGTAATCGAAAGTTGAAACCCGGAGGCTGTAAGCGAGAGTGTTCTGGATCAAGATCTCTCTTCATCTTTCTCTCTCTATCACTCGTTCCGTTGCATGTCAATGCACTCACTTTAAAAGGAAGAGGTGAATTATATTTAATATCTTCTTGAATAAATCTCGTTTATTTCGTAATTATCAAGTTTTATGCTAATACTTCCGTTTAGGATGAGCTGTAAAAAAAAGGGTGTGTTTAACAACTTTTTTTTTATTATTAGGAATCTTGCCATTCCACTGAATCTAATTATATGCAACACTTGTATTTAAATTTGTTTTAAATTGGTTTTAAAATATTTTTTTTTATTGAGGTGAAAAGCGTCCTTCCGCCATTTTATCTTTGTGACATCACAACTCAAATAATTAATGAGTTAAAAAAAAAATTCCTTTAAAATTGTGCAAATTCGCAAATGAGAACTCTTATTAAAAGTGCTTTTTTTTTTTTAGGCTCTCGTTTGTCCTCCTTATTCATAGATGACATCACGTCTTTTTACCCCAAGCGAATTTTCATTTCTTTCGGGCATTAAAATCTCCAAAACTTTCACTATATTTCTAACCCCCACAGAGAGGAAATCCTGTCCTTTTTTATTTCCGGAATTTCAGAACTCCTTCCTCTTCTTTTTGACGTCATTCAGAAGGTGAAAAAAAAAAACATTATTATAAAATTAATAATTCTCTGGTGATGATGGTGAAGAAATAAAAATGTATTTTCAGTCATTTATTAATTTAGAGCAGCTAAAAAGTTAAAGTTCTGATGAAGGAAGTGTTTTGATTTATTGTTAGAATTGAACAAAATTTAAATACAAACAAATTAATTAAAACTCGAATAACTAAAAAATAAAAAAATGAAGAAATAAATATTTGCATTTTCTTCTGTTTTTTTTTTTTTTTTTTTTTTAGCATTATAATTTTCATTATCAAGGTAAATTGTTGTCAAGTGTTATATGACATTAATAACGTAATAAGCAATGATTTTATTTTATAAGGCCTTATTTAAGCTTATTATACAAGGGAATTAAATTCTAGCAAATCATTTGAATGAGATGGCATAAAATAAAGAGGAGACATGATAATTTAATTTTAATTTATTCCAAGTTTTTTGGATATTGCGTTTTTATTTATAATTACCAAAAATTACACTCATATTTCATTGCAAGAACGGATTTATTAGTACCATTGGGATTGCACGCAGTGGCGTACCGAGGGGGGGGGGCGAGGGGGGCGGTCCGCCCCAGGCCCCGAGCCGGCATAGGCCCCCATATATTTATAAAAAAAAAATTTAATGAAAATTTCCCTTTGATAGGCCCCGAGGCCCTCAGGGCTCAAGTAAAAATGGGAAAATTTAGATAAAAAAAAAAGAAAATTTAATAAAAATTTCCCTTTGAGAGGCCCCGGGGCCTTCAGGGCTCAAGTAAAAATGGGAAAATTTAAACAAAAAAAAAAGAAAATTTAATGAAAATTTCTCTTTGAGAGGCCCCGGGGCCCTTGGGGCTCAAGTAAAAATGGGAAAATTTAGATAAAAAAAAAGAAAATTTAATGAAAATTCCTCTTTGAGAGGTCCCGGGGCCCTTGGGGCTCAAGTAAAAATGGGAAAATTTAGATAAAAAAAAAAAACAAAATTTAATGAAAATTTCTCTGAGAGGCCCCGGGGCCCTCAGGGCTCAAGAAAAAACAAAATTTAATGAAAATTTCTCTTTGAGAGGCCCCAGGGCCCTTGGGGTTCAGGGATATACGGTATTTAAAAAATATTTTTGTGTATGGAGGAGAGGGATATTTAAAGATGACCACCCCCCCAAAAAAAAAAAAAAATTCAATATAAGGCCCCCTCTTCTAGTTCCGCCCCAGGCCCCCAACTGCCTCGGTACGCCTCTGATTGCACGAACGTACTTTAAAGCCTTTAACTTTAGTTGTTTAATTTTTTTTTTTTTTTTTTATTGAATTAAAATAGTAATTTGGATAATACTAATATGAAGGAGTTAAGAATTGAAATATATTAATTAGGATTGGAATTAAGAGATATTATTTATTACTTACTTATTTTCAATATAAAACTCCATCTGACAAAATGAGGTTATGTGAATAAAGGATTTATCAAAATTGAAAAGATATTCCACAGGACAGATCAGATTCTCTTGAAGAATTCGTTAATGTGCGTTTTAATATTAAAAAGGGGAAGGCCATTTAGCACTAAATTATTATAAATTAAACAGTAAAACACCAATGAAGAAGTTAATTATTATTAATCAAATTACAGCTGTTTTATTTAACTTTTATAAATAAATAAACGAAATATCTTTTATTAAAATATATTATTAAATTTCATATTATTAAGAATTTAATTATTTAAAATAATAATAATATTTTATTCTTTGTTTGTTTACATTATAGAAGAAAATTTTAACAATTACTAATAATTTGGTTTGAATTTGTAATTTAATTGAAAATTTTTCGATATAATTCTTTCAATTTTTATTAATACGAATGAGTACAAAAGCTCTCCAAATTTTTTTCGGAAAGCTGCCGACTTCGATGGTTTTGTATTTAACAATTGTTAATTTAAGAATTTGCAAATTTGAAGATCCCAACAAATCTAAAGTATCGTTCGTTAACTAAAAGAGCTTATAGAATTCACTGCAAACCGATATGAATCGGTATCTGCCATTAGATTTACTTGACACGTCTAGAACGAGAAGTAAAATATACAAATAATACACTAGATTCTATATTTCAAGATTTTTATTAAAATAAATTAGTACTTTTGATGATGACAGTCATAGGAGTCGGGCCCTTAAAAGTTTCGCGGAACGCGGAAACGCTGACCTAGCGAATTATTTTTTAATTTTACTCGGATAATTAAATCTCTCAAATATTAAATTTCAACTGAGACTAAACGTGACGTCACGTTACCCGGGGAGGGATCTTAACGACAGAGGGCGTAAAGGGGGGGGGAGGGGGGCGTTTCATTAACTTTCTATCTACAGTTGTTTGTCACTTGTTACTTTTATTATTACCTCCCCATCATGACGCAAAGTTATATTCGGAAATTCAATGAGAATTAAGAGAGAAATCATTCGTGACAAATTATTCCCCGACCTTAACATTGAAATCGTTTTATTTTTCTTTTTACCTTTCTCTCTCTCTCGATATTATTGGTGCTATTTCCGTCACGAATTCTTCTTTGTCAGCATATTTTGAATTAAAATAAATAATTAATAACATTTTTTTTTTTTTTTCATTTAGAAATCGTTTTGTCTACGTCATCACTTTTTACTTTCTCTTACCTATATATGTTAATATACAGATAAAGAAAGTATTGTCGGAAATTCGATGTCGAGATTTTGATGGAAATATACGTTTTGAGGTTACTGAGTCTAAAAAAAAGTGGTGAACAAAATAAGAACGAATAGAGCTACGAGGTTGAAATTTTATGTTTAAGTCCCTGGGACGTGACACGAACCTTTTGAACAAAATCGGCCAAAGAGTATTAATACTTTAAGTAAAAATTAATTTAGAATATGTGAGAGTTAAATAAAGAACTCAATACAACTAGTCGAATCATTAAAGAATATAACCATTGATAATTCTTGTAAATTAATGAGCCTCGATGTTAAAAGTTTATTCACTTCAATTCCAATTACCGAGCTGAAAAAAATAATTAATAAATTTATAAATCAGAATTATCCACCCACACAGCAGTTAGAGATCCTGAAATTGATAGAACTATGCTTAGACCAAAATTATTTTATTTTTAACAACAAATTTTACCAACAAAAGGATGGTCTCCCGATGGGTAGCCCTCTTCGCGGATATGTATGTCCTATTTCGAAAATTCTGTTATAAACCCCCAGAACCCATATATTAAGCATATAAGATATTGGAGAAGATATGTGGATGATATATTTGTCATCTGGTCGGGTACAGAGAGACAAATTGATGTTTAATAAGTACCTCAACTCGATAAATCCCAAAATTCAGTTTACATCCGAAATAGGAAATAAAAACATTGCCTTTTTAGACCTCCAAATAACCATTGAACGCAACTTTAACTTAGTGAAATCTCACATATTCTAAATTAATTTTTACTTATAAATATGTTTTACGGAAAACCTACACCACTTTCCCTCCAAACTATATTAATATTATACTTTACTGATGCACATTTTCAGTTTTTTCAATTTTCTCAAAATTCAAAGATTTTGATTAAAATTCATAAATCAATTGTTTTTTTAGATGCTCTTGAAAATGTATATTCTCATTTTGGTATTGAAATTGTGTGAAGCATACTTTACTCTTGTACTTCATAGGAGAGATAGAAAATATAATATATCAGTGGAAACTAAATATATAACCACACAAAATACCTGGTGCGACCAGTCACACCAATTTTTTTTTTTAGAGAGAAAAAAACTATTTTAATTTGTAATTAAGGGTGGAAGCTCAAAGCTCCCTCTCCACTTTACCTGTATAGGTGATTTGTGAATCAGCCGAGAGAGAGAGTTCTGGATGGATGATTCTGTTTGATCAATACAAATTACAAATGGGAATGGATACAAAACGGAAAACTTGCTTTTATTTTATAAAAAGACACCAAGTGAGAAAGAAGATGAAAAAGAAAAAGGATGGATGATAAAAGAAATTTTCGTGATATCGCTAAACTCATCGATGGACCAACAACTAAATTGCCTAAATTGGCGCCACCGCCATCGCTACATCAGATCATCTCTGCCGAGAAATATCCGCAATGGAGGTGAGTGTCTGTGTTCAAAATAAAGTATGAAGAAGGAATTGAGCTGCTACGAGATTGATTCAGAATAATAATTCTAAATTTTAAATGATTTTTCACTAGATGTTTTTTTGTTTTTGTTTTAGAATAAATCAAGAGAGAATGAAAAAAGTTCAATTTCGTAGACTCTTGATTCATGAAGTGCAAATTTCCAGTCAACAATTGTTACTCTCGCGACGGCTTCCCAGTTTATCACCACCAATGTCTTCGTCGCCTGATCAAATGAAGAATTTATTAAAATCTATTGCTACAAGTCAAGCGCCACCTATGCCACCGGATTTTCTTGAAAATGTAATATCATCACGTTTCTGAAGATTACAGTTGGGTGATATAGCGCTCATGGTTTAAAAAACGGCGGAAATTTTCCTTTAAAGATTTCATTCTCTTGTTAGAGAAATGTACGTTCAACTTGGATATAAAGGAAAGTGAGGTTTTGTTGGTGCAGGTCGAGGGTCCGGTGGCCTGGTGCAAAGGATACCTGATTCCGGGGACCTTGGCCTGCCAACAAATAAACATACTTAAATATATATCAGGATTATAAGCTTTTATCACTTATTCTCTATATCGTGGTCCAGTACAAGACCGGTTTAACTCAAAAAAAGCAATTTTTCAGGAGAGCCGATTAAAGTTTCTGCTTTTCCTTTCAGTCAATAACCGTTGCCAGCGTTATCCGAATGCTGAAATTTTGTAGTTATCATCACAATCATAGAACTCTCCTATAAATTTCCAAAGGTTTTTCCTACTCTCAATAGCATTATTATTTTTTCTTCCGTATGGGAAAAACCCCAAGATGATCCTTTCTTGCATCCAAATATTTCAGGTTTTTTAAAAAGATGATTCACTCTTGCACGGACCCCCACAAATCCAAAATGGCTCACTTACCCGTGCTAAATCTAGGGGTGATCCAAAGATAGTATAGGCGTTTTGAAGATAATTTGGGCAAAAAACTCAAAATTGCATTTTTTGAGTAAGACCGGTCTTATACTTCTAGGTCTATATATAATTGAGAAGTGTCTGTCTGTCTGTAACGCTCTATCAGAAATTTTGAACCCTTATAGAGGACATGATCCAATACGGCTATACCTACAATTGAGTTTTTACTTTCTAGATAAAACAAAGAATAAAGAAACATTTAACTGAGGATAATCAAAGAATTTATCCTGGATTGATTGAAGAAATTGAAACAATTACAACCGAATGTCTTCAAAATCTCTGGTTGGATGCCATTCTTAAACAGAGGAAGATTAAAAAGAAAGATGAAAGACCAACAAGTCCCATACAACCGTTTGCACAAATGTCCTATGAAGAGAATCAAGAACGACGTCTTCGTTTTGTACGAATTTGCACTAAACTTGAATCTCGTCTTTTAATTTGTCAACCCTACATTCGAGCATCTGTTGCTGCTTCTCAGGTGTGTGTGTTTGTGAGTGTGGGAATTGAGAAGTTTATTATAATTTCAATTTATTATATGTATTTTATTAAAGGAAATTTTGCCAGAGGCACTCTTAGAAATTTCTGTTCATCGACGTCCATTTGCTAAACCACATGAACTCCAGGGTCTTCAGTTAGCACTTCGTAATGCCGTTTTGGATGCTCGACATTTGATTGCCAATCAATGGTATCCAAAAATGACTAATCATTTGCTTCATCTTTTGAAAGGCTATCCACGACGTCATAGAGATCGATTTCTCGCTTTAGCCACATTAATTATTACTGATCAGGTACCGAATTTATTTCTTGATACTAACAATCCTGTACCCCTGAATAAATCGGGATAAAAAAGAAGTAAATAAAATAATGAACATATTATATTGATAAATTTAGTAAATACCTATTTTTGTTAAAATTCCTCAACATTTCCTTCGAGACAACAAACTCTTTAGACTTCCAATCAGTCTGCTTAAAAACTTCCAAACCAAAAAGATCGGTAAAATGATCAGAAGAAAACAAATTGCAAATTCTATGTAATCCAAGATTATTTTGAGATTTGTTTTTGGGGTTTTGCCCATCTCTGGTTTCACCAATTCATAAGTTAACAAACAATATCTGTTTTAGGTTGTTTCAGCTATCCGAAGAACGGTTGAAGTTTTATTGTTACAAACCCAAGATCGAGCTCTAATTCCTAACATTTCACTAGATCTTGAATTACAAATAAGTAGTTTAATATTATCACCAAATATTCAAGTAAGAAATAAATTTCTGCCTTCTTCAGCTTCAGATCACTTCCTAATAAAAATATTTTCTAGGAGGTGCATGCTGTTTTTCATAAAGTTCTTGATGCTTTGAGTTCTATAGGTGAAGGATTATCAAGTCTGGAATTCTGGTTGGATGATTTTCCAAATTTACCAAGAGATTCTTATCTACCAATTCATCTGCCGGAACTCTATTTAAAAGAGTCACATTCACGTCTACAAAATAATCTTGATTATGCTTATTCACGTGTTTGTGATTATGTTTGCAATTTGAATAGTGAATATGCAGCATTAATTAATGGATCTTTAGAGAAGCAGGTAAATATAAATTTATTCTTTGTTTTTTTTTTGTTTTTTTTTCAATTGATTTGTTATTGCAGGTAGAAGACTTTTTACAGTCTCCTCATACATTAGAACAAGCTTTAACTTTGGCTATTGAATGCGAACACAAAGAGCATGAATTACAAAAATTGCCTGGAAATGCATTTCTCATAGTCTCTAAGGTAAAATAACTTAAAATTTCTCATTTATTATTATTATAATATTCCTCTCAAATTCTCTAGATCGGTCAAAGAGGTTTTGCCAAGACATTAATGCGCAAAGCAGATACGTTACGTGACAGAGTTTTAGCAACAAAATTAGTTCATTTGCGTGAGGAAACAAAAGCAATTGCATTGGAATTATCAGAAGTGGAGACACATGCAAGAAGAATTCCAGAGAATACCGAAGAGATGGTTGAAATGGCCGAATATATGGAGATGGCGGAAGAAAAAGTGGAAAATTTACGTGAAGCGATATCGTCTGTGACATGTCTACTTAGTGAACTTATGCTACATGTTCAGGTTAGATCATAGAAATAATCAAATGTTTTGCCTAAATCGAGCTATTTTTTTTTTAAATAAGGTTAATCCTAAATTGTAATTATTGCTGCAAAGTTGTATTATGGGATGGGAGAAATTCACCACTTTTTTTAGCGTCGACGGAGATGAATCAAGATTTCCACAATTTAATTCATTTTATGCTGTTTGTTCAGGTACCATACGAAGATCGTCAAGCACATATAACAACAGTACGAGCAATACGGGATATTGAACCGATATTAAAAGCGAATGTAACGATGCTTGAAAATGAAAGATCTCGTTTAGAGGCTGCTCTTTCTACCCGATGTGATGAACTCACTGAAAAATTGATAGCAACACAACCACGTCTAATTATTCTTAATTTAATGGATAATATCCGTCAAGTAGACGATTATAGCGATCGATTAAGAATCTTAATTAGAGAAGTTGATGTTCTAGATAAAGAGCAAATACAAATCAATTACGAAGAGGGTAGGTATGAAAATGATTAAAACGGATCTCCCGATAAGTGAATATAGATTTATAACAACAACTGAATACCAGTGGAAAGAGACCATATTTATTTGTAAAATCTTGAAGGGAATTAGCTGAATAAATAAATGTTTAACAATATTAAAAATACCAGAGCATTTTTATAATTGGTTGGAGATAGGAAGTAGATAGGCTGCAAAAAGTTTGCAAATAAATAATTAACGTCTTATTTTTAGGACTTTTCAAATTGCCACTTACTCTTTTCCCCCAATTGGAGGAAATTAACGATATGTTGAGACCATTCACTCAGCTGGTTGAACTCTGTCGTGTTTGGAGGAGAACAGAAAAACTCTGGCTTGATGGCCCGTTTTCTCTGGTGGAACCAAATATTATAACAAAACGTTTAGAAGAATTCAACGCTGAAGGAACAAAATGGATAAATCTTTATAAGACTAAACTTCGGCAACAGGTGTGATTTCTATATACAACAATATAACAATGATTATTAAAAATGCTATTTGTTTTATAGATTGCTGATAATTTTCCTCGTCGATTCCAAGGCAACGTTGATGATCCAGATCCAAATATGTTTCCAGCGCCGATTAAACTCTGCACTCAGATGCTCTCAGGTGTTCGTGAACTCGCTGATCAGAAACGTTTGATTGCCGTTCTAGGCAATCGGTCTCTAAGAGCACGTCATTGGATGGAATTAGAACAAATCGTTGGTCGATCCATCACACCCAATGCTGGCACCTCATTGAAAAAATTATTAGATATGGACCTTGCATCTTACACGGAACAATTTGAAGTAAGTTTTTATTAATACTTTTATAATATTGATCCAAAATATCTTGTTAACGGTAAACAAATCATTTTCTTTCCAGGTGGTTAGTATAAGTGCCGATAAAGAGTTGTCGCTAAAAAACGAACTAGAAACAATGCGCAATTGCTGGCAACAGGTACAAATTCCTTTAAATGAAGAAGAAGGAGAACTTATTGTGTCTCATCCTTTAGATGATTTACATTCCTTACTAATAGAACATGAGACACGTGTAGGCGCCATGCGTGGTGGAGCATTTGTTCGTCCAGTGGAACAGCAAGTTCGGGCTTGGGCCAACACTTTGGCCCGTATTGGAGAAGCATTATGCATTTGGTCGCAAGTCCAATCGAAATGGTTATCATTTAAAAAACTTTTAAATAAAACAACAGAGAAATATTTAAGAGAAGAGAGAGAAAAAATGCATGTCGTTAATGAGAATTACCAGATCATTATGACGTCATTGAAATCGGGTGTGAATGTGAATTTTTTAGAATTATTAACAAAATTATCTGAGAAATTAGAAAAATGCGAAAAAGAAATTGATATGATTGAATTTGGCATTAATCAATTTTTAGATAACAAACGTAACGAATTTCCGCGATTTTATTTCATATCGAATCAAGAGATTTTAGAATTATTATCCGAAAGTGACATAGAGAAACATTTAGCGAGTTTATTTAATGGAATACGTTTTATAAAATTCGAGCAAAGGCAAATTTTATCGATAATCTCACAGACAGGTGAACAATTAGATTTCGATCCGCCAATACATGGTTCTGTTGATCAATGGCTAACACAATTAGAAACACAAATTGTAAACACTCTCAGATTAGAATTTGATCTTAGTTTAACTGATTATCACGGACGTTCATTAGCGGAATGGATCATCGATTGGCCCTTGCAAATAACTCTACTGGTTTGTCAATTGTTGTCTACAGCCGAAATTGAGAGCATATTAAACAAACATCAACAGCTAGACAAATACTTTGCTAAAATAAACAAAAATATCAAACTTCTTGTTGATTTCTTGTCGACAAAGAGGAATTTCTTGAAAATCTCTGCCATAATCGCTTGGCAAATTCATTTAAGAGATCATTTGGAACAAGTGGAGTCGATTGAATCGTTTACCTGGCTTTCCCATTTGCGTTTTTATCAAATTGATGGACAAATTCAAATCAGAACTATTAATAATAATAAGAATTTGCGTTATGGTTTTGAATTTGTATCCGGAAATGTAACAAAAGGACTTTGTTGGACTCCAATTTCGAGATATTGTAATGCAGTCATACTTGCGCATAGTTTGTCTCAACATATTGCATTTCAGGTAAAGTATATAAAAAATTAGCTAAATTTTTTCTTTGTTTATAACTTGAAACAAAATTTCGTTTTTGTTGACAGGGTCCATCAGGTTGTGGGAAAAAATCAATTATACGAAATTTATCTCAAACTCTAGCCTGGCCGTATTTCACTCATAATTGCCAAGAGAGAATGCATGATGTCAGGGACACTTTAACACGTCTAATTAAAGGCATGGCGTCAGGATTTTGGATTTCTCTAATTCATGCTGATCATCTCTCTTCAATTGCGTTGTCATTAATCTCCCACCAATTGCTTCAAGTTACTCAAGAGTTGAGATCAAGGTTTGATGATTCAGAACGAAAAGGAATGTTTTGTATGACGCTTTCATCTAGATTTGGACAAGAAACACTGTCCGAATCTCTCCTAGCGCTTGTTAGGCCAATTTCTTTTGGACCTGTTGATCCGATGCGGATTATCGAAATTACATTAATCGCCAATGGATTTAGGAAAGCCGGAGAACTCGCTCTGAAAATAAATAGAATATTAAGTTTAAGTCAAGATAGATTAAATTACAAATGGAATCTCCGTGAAATTCAATACATCATTTTAAAAGCAATCGAATTGAAAATGAATCATTTTAATATTTCAGAAGAAGAAATTTTAGAACATGCTTTCTATTACATTAGTTTCCCTTTAAATGATTTGGCAATATTTCGTGATATCATTGGAACACAAAATAAGTTCCCATTTAGTCTAGAAGAAAAGAAATTTCTAGAAAAAGTCTCTTCAGAATTTCAAAATCTCAATCTACATCCAGTAGAGGGGATAATTACAAAATGTCTTCAGATGTGGCATATGCTGAAAACAGAAAATTCAGGTGTTATTTTAATTGGATCACCAGCTGTCGGGAAGTCAAGTATTTTAAGTATTTTAGCAACGATAATGGAATCATCTTATGAGATCATCAACACAACAACGGCCTCTGAAGATTTAATTGGAAAATTCCAAAATACCAAGTTTTGGGTTGATGGTTTGATAACGCAAATCATCAAAGATAAAAATAAGAAAAATTCATGGATTGTTCTAGATGGTCCTTTAGAAGCGTATCGATTAGAAAATTTCAATTCACTTTTAGATGAAAGACAAAATATTATGTTATTCTCTGGAGAAATTATTTATAAACCGAAGAATTTAAAGATCATCTTTGAAACATGTGACCTTGATGATGCATCGCCAGCCACCGTCTCTCGTTGTTGCGTTCTCTACCTAGATCCTGAAGACCTCGGCTGGAAAGCATTATTAAAATCATGGTGGAAGAATAAAAATTGGACCGATGAAGACTTCATTGTCTCGTTATTTGGTTGGGTAATTCCAGGTTGTTTGGACTTTCTTAACGGAAAAAAGTGTCTGGTGAATATTTTCAATTCCATTGTGGGACTAATGGAGATCATAATGCAAGACGCAATTAATTCAGGAGAAGATCCTAAGTTTATCAATTATTGGATTCAAGCTTCGTTTGTTTTCAGTTTAACCTGGGCAATTGGAAGATCCCTTGAATTTAATTTGATGGAGAAATTCGATGTATTTCTAAAGGATTTATGGTTAGGGAAGAACGAGAAATTTCCGAAACCTCAAGGAGTCAAAGAATTAGACATGAATCTGCCCAATGAAGGGTTTCTTTTCGATTATTTCTACATTTTTAAAGGAAGAGGAAGTTGGAAATTATGGAATGATTTATTGAAATCCGTAAAAATTGAGGAGAAAGCAAACTTCTGGGAGACAACTGTTCCATCTTTGGATTTCATAAGATTCACTCATATCATCGAATTACAGTTGCGTAGAAAAATTCCTTTTCTCTTAATGGGACCAGGAGCTTCAGGGAAAGCGACATATCTTCGTGAAGTTTTAGGTCGAATTAAAAATTCTACTTGCTCACGAATCAATCTAAAAGTGACATCTTCCACGTTTGAAACTCAAAATTCAATCTTAACGAAAATGCATACAAAAGATAAAATCCATTACAGGTAAGATTAACGTTTAAGTAAAGAAGAATATTAATTAAAATAATAATATAATATTTTATTATAATTAATTTGCATTATTACATTAAAATCTAAAAGACAGAAAAGTCAGATATTATTTTTTGTTGTAGCCCAGAAAAAAGTGAAAATCTTTTGCTCCTTATTGAAGATCTTGCCCAACCTGAAGATCAATCAGCTTGGGAAGTTTTACGTCAATTATTAGACCAAGGATTTTGGCATGTGTCAAATGATAAAAAAATTCGGGCTGTTTATCCAAAGGGCATTCGTATGATAGCAAAAGTGAATAAAAATTTACATCAAATATCGAAAAGACTATTACGTCATTTCATTCAACTAAACACCTATAATTTCCAGGTAAATTCCTTACAGATTCCTGTTAGTTTGAAAAGAGGATACTCAAACTAGTTAATGGTCCAAAGAGTATCAATCAAAGGCGAGTTAGATATGAAATGAATCAACCTCGAACATCCAAAACAACCATATATTTTTCTAGATCATATTAGTATGGAGTTCATCAAATAAGCAAATTAAAAATTTGCATTCTTTTACTTATAGAATATTATTTTTTAAGGATGAGGCAATTGCAAAAATATTTGGATCCCTCTTAGCACTGTCTTGGAAAAGAAATGGATTCAGCAATGAAATATGTGCTCTAGTAAGAATAAAATTTTATTAAGAGAAATGTTTTCTAAAAGAAAAATTTGTTTGTTTTTTTTTTCCTGTTTTTAGAGTCAACACTTTTTTCAATCATCATTAAACATTTATCGAAAATGTCAAACGCATTTCAAAAGGGAAATGATCACTTCCCATTATCTATTTCAAGTTCATGATTTAGCTCGAGTTGCTTACGGATTTGCTTCTATCAGGTAATGAATCTTGACAATGTGAACCAACCCCATTTTTGTTAGAATCTTCCTATTAATTTGGAAAGTTCCATCCTTTTTGGATGAGTAAATCTAGAGATAAGGCTAATCTTAACTTTTCTTGTTTTTAGAAAAGAGTCATCAGGTGATGATCGCCGGTCGCTGGTTCGTCTTTGGACTCATGAGATGCTTCGAGTTTTCCATGATCGGTTAATCAATCAAGAGCATCGAATATTCTTTTTAGATCAACTTATTTTAGAATTGGAAGGAATTTTCCCAGGAGCAACACAACACCTGCCAAAGGTAAAAAAAAGACTTCATTGTGTTACTTGAAGTTATTTTTTTATGGACAGAAGTTGTTAAAAGCTGAAAGGTCTCACTGAGGCAACAAAATTTTATTTGTTACCTTTGCTTACTATAATTCAAATAATTATTTTCAAGAACCATTCAAAAGAATAGCTATATTTCGGACTCAAAAGAAAACGAAATATGCAGATTCTGCAAAATAGCAGACCCTGGGGCCCCCCCTTTATCGCCTCAAAGTGTGGAGCATGCCTGTCGTCGAAGCTTCCAATCTTAGATCTAACCTGGAGGCTGCCGTTCTAGAGAACATTAAATAGAATAGGAGGGAACAATATCAATAGATTCTGAAGTTGTCGCGATGCTGTAGTTACCACTCCACTAATCAATCAATCATTCAATAGCTGCATTTCTCAATTCTCCTCTTACCTTTATCAAATTACAACACAGCTATACTGTATTAATAATTATAATAATTTTAGGATGCAAATGGCGTTTTAAGTATAGAATCATTAGAGGATTTGATTTTCTTGAAAATTAAAGACACCACACCAGATGGAGCAAGTTGTAGTGACGTCACTGGCGGCATTGAACAAGTAGAACGTATGTTATTAACATCAAATACTGATTTGATTCTATTTCGTTGGTTGGTGGCCCATGTCGCTAAAGTGGCACGGATTTTTACACACATTCAAAGTCATGCGTTATTATTAGGCGTCGCTGGCTCTGGCCGGGATTCAATTGTTCAACTTGCATCACGACTTGCTGATGGAGAGGTAATAAAAAAAGAAAAAATAAAATAAAAAATAAAAACTTAAATGCAGCCATTTTTAGCTTATTCAAATAACTAAACAAGCAAACGAATATGGATTTAATGAATGGCGAAAAGATCTTAAACGTCTAATGCATTCGTTAGCGAAAGCAGATCAAATATCTAAGGATATCTTCTATTTAATCCCTGGGGACTTCTTTAAGGATTTCATAGTCTGGGATGATATTACGTCACTGATTATGACTGGCGAAGTCGTCGGTCTCTTTCAAGATGATGACGAAAGAGATGAAATTTTGGATGTGATACGATTACAAGCTCAGGTACGTTATCTATCGTCTATGATCCAATTATTTAAAATAAAATAATACTTTTTTCGGATAATACAGAATTATTCTTGTCTAAAATCTTTACTACTTCTAGCAGCGAAATTATTCTTTCACTATTTCTTATCTCTATCCCAAGATTCCAAGCAGTATTATCCTTCTTCCTCTAAGTTCCCTCTCTAAATACTTGCTTACCCATATTCTCCTTTTTTTAGGCATTCCTCTCTCAATATGCCGTTGTTAATGAACTCATAATAGTGACGATAAGTTGATCTGTCAATTTCACTGCATTGTCAAACTCATTGTCTCAAAATTCGTTATTCTACTCTTTGAATATTGGTCAATTTTGGTCTTTATCCACAAATTTATAATCATTATGGATCCCATTCTAAAGTAGAACCATTTTATCAATTCCTGAAATGTTCTTAAAAACATCACATTCCCCTTATTATGTGTCGGTTTTTATATTTACTCTTATCATCGCTCAGATATAATAAGAGGTTCATGTACAAGAGAGTCTTATTACACCAAGTAACATCATGATGAACTGGCGAAGTATTCGTTTAATTTCTTTCCTTTCCTTAATTTGAAAAAAAAACATTCTTTATTTAGGGCGGTAATCGAAATATAGACATCTCAGCATCTGAAGTGTTTGCATTCTTATATCAACGATGTCGTGATCGTGTTCACAATGCCATCACATTAAATCCTTCTTCACCTTTATATCAGCAACGTTTACTCAAATGGCCTGTATTACTTGAACGATGCAGTGTTATCTGGCTCACTCCTTGGCCTGATCAAGCCTTAAATGGAATCGCCACTTCTCTTCTTGTTGCAAATCATATTGAAGAAAATTGCATTCCTCAATTGTCTCTCGCTTGTCAACAGGTAAAAATTTATTTATTATAAACTAACTTTTCATTTAAATGATATAATAAAATATTTTAGATTCATCTCACCGCTAATCGCATTTTTATGGAATACCGGCACAATACAAAAAGAAATGCCCAAATAACCAACACAACATTCATTCATTTAATTCAAAAAATGATAAAAAGAATCAAAAGAAAGAAAAGAGATTTTAACTAATGAACGAGAACGATTTCAATTAGGCTTGCAGAGACTCTCAGATGCTGAAGTTGAAGTAGCAAATATGAAAGTGACATTGTTAGATATGCAACCATTATTGAACGAAGCAGCCAATCGGATGAAGGGAAATGATGGATGTGATTACAAAAGAAACAGATCAAGTTGCAAAAGCATCTGAACTTGTTAGAGTTGATGAACAAGTAAGTGAAGGAATTTCATTTATTCTTGACGCCTGGACTCGATCTATTTAAAAGAATTTTCCTTTTAGGTTTGCAATTCGCGTGCAGCGGAAGCCCAACAGTTGAAAGATGAATGTGAGACAGATTTAGCCCAAGCAATACCAATCTTAGAGGATGCAATTGAGGCTTTAAATACCACTCAAACCGACTGATATTACTTTAGTAAAATCAATGAAGAATCCTCCAGCGGCAATTAAAATGGTGATGGCAGCTGTATGTGTGATGCGTGATATTCCGCCAGAAAGATTAACGGACCCAGCAACAGGACGACGAAGTGTCCACTATTGGGGACCAAGCAAACGTATCCTTGGCGATATGTATTTTTTACAAGTTAGTCTAAACATTCATTTGATTCATTATACAGTAGTTCGAACATGTTTCGATCTTTATTTAGTTTTATTTTTTCATTTTAAATAAATTTTGAGTGATGTGAAGTAGGTTGGTTATAACAGATTTTGTTTTCTTTTTCAGTCTTTAAAAGAATTTGGATAAAGATAACATCCCCGAAGATATTATGATAAAAATTCGTTCTGAATATTTGCCACATCGCGATTTCAAACCGAGTGTCGGTGGCCAAAGCCTCAAGTGCCGCTGAGGGTCTCTGCAAATGGGTCATCGCTATGGATATGTACGATGCAGTTGCAAAAGAAGTGGCACCAAAGAAAGCCAAATTGGCCATCGCAGAGAAAAGCCTATACGGATACATTGAAAGAATTGACAACCAAACGAGCTCAATTGGCTGATTTAGAGGCTAAATTACGTCAACTTAATGATCAATTAGCGGAGGCACAGGTAAGTTAAGTGAAATTTTAGATAATCTACAATATCTATTTATGCTACCTTCTATAGTATCAGTTAACATTCCTGGTAGTATGAAATTTGTGTTATCAATAATGAAAAATATAGGAATATCACAAAAAGAGTACAGTTACCAGTAAATAAAAAATAATGGAAAAACCAAAAATATTAATCTTCTTTCTACCAGCCGGGTTTCAAAAGTTTTATCTTGATTGAAAGAAGAGTTTTAAATTCCAAATGCGCTCCCAACGATCTGAAATAAAACAGAGAAAAAATGAGTATTTTTTCCCAAACAAACCCAAGAAAACTAGAAGGAGAAATGAACATACATTCATACAAACATACCAATCAATGCACAGAACCAGGGCCGGATCTAGGGGGAGGGGGCAGTGGGTGCGTGTAGCCCCGGGCGGCAGATAGCAGGGGGCGGCAATAAAGAAAGGTAAAATTATATAAATTTTATATAGAAAATTTTAAGGAGAGAGCGGTAAATTAAATTTTGTCCCTCCCTAAAAAATCTCATAGTTCCGGCCCTGCACAGAACAGATAATATGAGGGGAGGTTTCACCCTCAAAAAATTAACTTTTTTATTTTTCACTTGAT
>JAKCPI010028840.1:0-37667 GCA_023213315.1 Euborellia annulipes | reverse complement strand
TCTTAAAACAAAGATTCGTGTAGCGGTAAATATAATAAAATAATTAATGATGAAATAAATTTATCCAAGATTAGAGACAAGAGTAATTTAAATGCCCAACTTTTCGAATTTTAGTCTAAGACTTCGTCAGCATCTACTGGCAAGAAATATGAATTGACTCTATCATATCAAATTATTTTTTCAGGCCTATCAAATTTCATAAAAAAAGCACTGGAAGTTAGGCAACCCAAATTGCTATTTACGATTAATTGCTTCCGAACAAGCTTAGAAAACATATCTTAAATCTATCTTCTAGAAATTAACAAATGAGCAAGTACATAAGATCTGTAGCAAAAAAATCAATTGGTATTGTTTTGGGTTGCCTATCTTTCAGTGATCAAAAATATCTTGAGAATTTTGAAGTTTGGAAAAAAATTTTCAAACCCTACTTTATCGTATGAAAGGTTATAAGTTTTTGTTTATATCAATACTGATAACAATGACTATATATTTAAGATAACAAAAATGGTAAACTAATAAAAATCAGAGTTTTAAATTCTATTTAGAAACAACAAATAGACAACGAGATTGCAAAAATTTTCAGCTTTTTATTTATTTTTTTTGAAAATAAATAACTTTATTAAAAAACTTTTACTAAATTTAAATTATTTTAATATTTTCCCTTCAAATTTAATTAATATTTACAAATATAAATTTGCAGAGTCTCAGTCCCGGATTTGTGAAAACAGAATTTATTGAGGCCACAGGCGATAAAGAATTTATTGGCGCAGATCTTTATTCTATAATGCCTTACTTGAAACCTGAAGACATCACAGAAGGTGTTCTTTACATTCTTGGATCACCTCCAAATGTCAATGTAAGTAATGCATTATTCTCATTTAATTACATTTAAAAAAACGTTATTTTTTTTTTCACTGTTCCAAAAATTGTCAAAAAATAGCTCTAGAATTTTTTTTCAATTTTGATCTCTATGAATATAAGGGGGTTCAGGAGCGACGTCTAAACGTACTTTAAAAAAACTAGACTATTATAAGGAATTTTTCAATGCGGTTTTTTTTTAAATGAATTAAATTCATAAGAGACATTGGGACATCGAGCTATAATTTTTTTTAATGACTTAATAAAAAATTATCGTAATTAATTTTTTGTTATCAAGCAAATACAAAAAAACAATCATTCCCAATAATCTTTAATTTTTTTTTAAATTTAAAAAATTAATTTATTGTTATTATTAATCACATATTAATTAAGAAATTTTTAAAATAAGCTTAGATGATTTATTTAAAATTCAACTGTCAAATTAGTTCAGCATTCTTGCAAAAGAAAGAGCTAGGCTAACAGCTGATCCCCTTTTGGCCTATATCTGGCCTATATTTATATATTTTTAAGCTTTTATAAAAGATACATAATATATAATAACATTTATAAAAATTGTTATAAACTCAATGAAAATCAACCAAATGCATTAAATATTTTTAGCTACCATTTTGACAACTCTTGGCAAATTTTTGAATTACTTGATATTTGGGCATAGTTTTTATGACACACTACGCCATCTTATCGGTCCCTGGAGCGCAGTAGCATACAAGGTAGAACAGATACGTCATAGGAGTCAGGGTTTCCCTTCTCGTTCCAAAAGATAAAACTTTTCCCAAATTTTTGTTAATACATTGGATAGCAATAACTACTGTATAAAAAGGGATTTTTCAAAAATTGTTTTTTTTTTTTTATTTTTTTCAGATTTCCGAACTCACAATACAGCCGGTCGGTGAAGTTATGTAATTAAGTTGATCTAGAAATTATACCCAATGATACTAAATCATATTCAAAATAGAGTATAATAATTTATATAATAGAATCAAAATAAAAAACATTCTAAATATTATATTTAATTTTCCAACTACTGAATAAGACTGAATTTTTCAAGAGGATCGTTAAAAAAGCAAGAAATTCTACTGATACTGAGTGGCGACTGTAGGAAGCACCAATACTCCCTCCTTCGGGAGAGAAAAATGTAATTTAAATAAATAATTAATACAAAAAAATAAATGTAATTTTAATCATCTAGCTTTTTAAATCCTTTCTCCTAAAAATATCATGAACAGATAGTTCTTGATTTAGGTAAAATAAACGAAATTGAATGAACAGATATGAAAAGAGAATAGGGACGCACGCTTCTAGTTTTGAGTGATAATTTGGAATTTTATAATTTTATGAGAGAGTGCTTTTTAAATTTATTAAATAATAAAAATTACAAAATTAATAATTTTTTTTTAACACTCATTTTTTTTTTCATTCACATTCACACTCACACACAGATCTGGTATCCAAATGGCTTAAAAAAATAAAATTCATCGAAATGCCTGGGATCAGAACCCGCGACTCTTGGTATACAAGGTCAGCACGCTAACCCACACCATGCCCGAGGGCAATAAATCTGCTTGAAATACGAAACAATATCAAACAATAAAAAAATATAGTCTAAAGCGATAAAATATGATTAAATTATTATTATGTTGCGAGGACCGTTGGCCAAGATGATCATCTTGGAATTTGTGTTTCTTTGGTCCAAATCCTCTTTGGTTGCATCATTCTAAAGAATATCTACCACCACTAACTCACCCACTGTATATTTAAATTATATTTAACAATTTTTGTGAATATTTTGCTGAGTCAAAAGTGCCATTATCCTCGCAATCTCCGGCGCCTATGATTATATTGGCTACAAATTAAATCAAATAAATATAGACGGAATCTAAATAGCCTTAGGAGTCGAAAAAAATCTAAGAAAAAATAATATGAATAAGAATTATATATATTTAATATTTATTATTAATTCAAATAGCCGAAAAAAATAGATACGCCAGGATTTGAATCATGAATCTGACAATTTGTATTGTCATACCCAATCAATGGATAACAGCACCGCATTCACAATCTTCTTCGGCTATTTGAATTCGAAAATATTATATTATATTAATTTATTAAATTCCTCTATTTTGATAGAATTTAAAAAGTTACTTTTTGACACCGAGGTCCATTTAAAAGAAAGTATTAATTCAATATTAAGTGAAAGGAGGAGTCAGCCAAGATAGAAAGGAACTCTCAAATATTTCAGGCATGATTCAAGATTGAGATAAAAATACGAGTATATACAAAATTCATATCTTAGAGCTTATACAACAAACACAAGGTAATAATTTTAAAATCTATATATAGATATTTTTACCTTGGCTGACTCATTTTTTTCTTACGATCTAATCACTATAGCAACTTTTTGTTAGAAGTTATACTTATTAAATGATATAATCGAAGAAAGTGCAATCCAATGATTTTTAGAACAAGAATCAGAGGATTAACTTAATCCCTTTGGTTTCTCAATTTAAATATATCTTAGTTAACAACAATTAAAATATTGACAACGAAAATTAAAAAGAAATTACCGGTAATTTATTTTAGATTTATTTTTTGATGTTTTGGCAACGAAACTAGAAAAGAGAGATTTTTTTTATTTTATTTTTAGAAGTCAAGAGAAGCCCTTGAAAGAAAAGATGATGTCATTTATTCTTTGGTTTATTTAATTTATGCAATTTCTAGTCAGGAAAAAAATTTTTATTCATTTTTTTTTTTTAAATAAAAATAGTCTTAGGATCGGTTGCTTCACTTCTAGTCATCTAGCAAACTTATCTGACGAATGGTAAATCAAGTAAACAAGAACACGAGTTTGCAACTCAATAAAGGATTAATTTATAAAAAAAAAAATTATTAAAGATAAAAATTAAAATAAATATTAAAAATAAAAATAATTAATTAAAGCTAATTAATTTTTTAACAAAAATTTAAAAATTTCTAAAAGAATAAATAAGCAAGGCTTGTGTTTCTAATTTCACCTAAGCCTTATGCTAATCTTTGGGTCTTAACTAGTTAACTACGATCTGGGCTCTTATTTTATCATATGATCTAGCTTAACTAGATGTGAAAAGACTCGGAAGTCAAGTCAACTAGCTTATCCGAGGTATATTTTATAACTAGTTAATGAGAAGTGAAGCAACCGGCACTAAATATTAAAACACATAACCCCTGCTCTCTTAGGCAACCAGGAAGACCATGAAAATAATTTTCCCAAAGACCTTAACTACTAAAGTTAAGAATAATTAGATCTATATTTTTTCGAGAGATATATGGTTTTATATAGACATGTAAGCTTATATTTTACTTTCTCTTATCTATATGTATATATTAATAAACATATAAGTATATTGATTCATGTCAAAAATTCGATGTCGAGATTTTGGTTACCGACGAGATTAAGAGAAAGTTGTGTGCTGTGCGACTATCACACCAGATTTTTTTATAAAAAAATTTTGGTGCAGTATTTTAAATAAAATTTTCCGGCAATCACTTCAAAAGATCAAAAATTGAGTTTTTAAATTTTAGCAAGATGATAAAATTAAACACGGAACTAACTAAAATTAATAAACCTTTTTTTTTTTTATAACTTGTATGACTGTTGGAAACGGATGGCCTTGAGAGGCATTTATGTTTTAAAGAGGAGCGCTCACGAAACTAAAGTCAGTTATTTTGGTGCCTTTCTAAAAGATGCAACGCTGGTGTGGTAAAATTGCAGTGGTGACGGGTGCTTCAGCTGGAATTGGGGCGAGTATCGTCAAACAATTAGCCTGTAATGGCTTGATTGTGGTTGGAATGGCCAGAAGAAAAGAAAGGGTTGAAGATTTAGCGAAAGAAATTGGTAACAAAGGCAAAATTCATGCTGTCAAGTGCAATGTCACGGACGAGAAAGAAGTCGCTCAGGCATTTGAGTGGGTTGAGAAAAACCTTGGACCCGTATCTGTACTCGTTAACAATGCCGGCCTTTCAAGATCTGTCAACTTTCAAGGTGAGTTCTCAAAATTATTAATCATTTAATAATCAGTCTACTATTAGCGATTGAATATAAGAATTTTATTTATTTAGATAGGGGGCCTAATGAGAATTCAGAGCAATGCTTTATATGCCTAGATTAACAAGAAAACATAGGCGCCGGAACTGGTGGCAAGGGTACATTACCCCATTACCCCCTCCTGGCATCCTATAGGCGGGGGCAGAGGGGCAGTGGCGTACCGAGGGGGGGCGGTCCGCCCCAGGCCCCGAGCCGGCATAGGCCCCGGGGCCCTCAGGGCGCAAGTAAAAACGAAAAAATTTAGATAAAAAAAAAAATTAATGAAAATTTCTCTTTGGGAGGCCCCGGGGCCCTCTAGGCTCAAGTAAAAACAAAATTTAATGAAAATTTCTCTTTGGGAGGCTCCGGCGCCCTCAGGGCTTGAGTAAAAACAAAATGTAATGAAAATTTCTCTTTGGGAGGCCCCGGGGCCCTCAGGGCTCAAGTAAAAACGAAAAAATTTAGATAAAAAAATCAAAATTTAATGAAAATTTCTCTTTGGGAGGCCCCGGGGCCCTCAGGGCTCAAGTAAAAACGAAAAAATTTAGATAAAAAAATCAAAATTTAATGAAAATTTCTCTTTGGGAGGCCCCGGGGCCCTCAGGGCTCAAGTAAAAACGAAAAAATTTAGATAAAAAAAACAAAATTTAATGAAAATTTCTCTTTGGGAGGCCCCGGGGCCCTTGAGAATTAGGGATATACGGTATTTTAAAAATATTTTTCTGTATGGAGGTGAAGGATATTTAAAGATGAGCACCCCCCAAAAAAAAAATTCAATATAGGGCCCCCTCTTCTAGTGCCGCCCCAGGCCCCCAACTGCCTCGGTACGCCTCTGCAGAGGGGGGTAATATGTCTTTTTTATTTCATTTATTTTTAAAAATAAAATCTTTTAAATTAAAAAAAAATTAAAAGAGTAAGAAATTCATTTTTTTCCAACATATTTTATATAGACCCTGTATTTTTAATTTCTAAAAACATTTTATACGACATTAAAATAACGTTAATGCGTTCCATGTCGAAAAAATACTTTCTTAGGTTCTACTGTAGTTGAAATCAAACAACTTATAATTTCCCAACTTTTGGTTGCAGTTTAGGCTTTCACAATTTTTATCATTAATAAAAAGAATTTTGTTTTATTTGTAAAAATTACGTTTCGGAAACTCATTCTGGGGACTTCTTCAGGTACAATTCAGTTATATATGTGACAATCTCATTTGAATTGAATTCAGTTTATTAATTACTTTCAGTTAAAATTTTCTTAAATTAATATAGGCTAATAATATTATTTAAAAAATTATTAGTATAATAATGCCTCATTCATGTATGATAACAAATAATTTTTATTTGTTGTGTCTTATCAGGCAAATTGATCCAAAATTCGAAAAATAGTTGTCAGTCAAAATAGCCCTGAAAAAATTATATCTGTTTTAGTTGCATTTTTAAATAAAAAAAAAAAGGTGTTGTGAATGTTATATAACCTGACGTAATTTTATAGCATTTTCAAAAGCAGCTATTGTGTGAATGCAGTTTTCAATCAAGGATGACAAGAATAATTGATGCTCAAGGACATCCTGAGTGAAGCTATCAGGCTCTTTGTTTTTTTTTTTCCGTTTTAGAATGAAAAGTAACATTTTAAGTTAATATGTTAAAATACATAAATATGTAAAGAGGAATCATTCTATAGAGCAAAAACTTTATAAATATCCATTAGATGAGAGAAGATTCTTTTAGTTTACTACAAAATATATTGTAATGAATAATAAAAAAAAATTGTTTTAATTATGATTTTGTTTAAAATTTTTGGTCTGGATTTAATTCTCTCCTTCTCCAAGGAATCTAAAAACAATTTAATTTATAAAAATACAAATTATAACTTGATACAGTCAACTCTATATAGATGAAAAATTAAAAGTAGGTAACTTTAATTAAGTACACAGTTTCAATATATCTATTGCTATATTTGAAACGTTTTTTAACACTCAGTGTGTCATCTTCAGAAGCAAATAAAAATACAATATTACTAGGAATATTTGTTTAATTTCTAAAGATGACACATTAAATGTTGAAATAGGTATTAAGTCATTTAAACCAATAAATAGATTGAAACATATAATCTAGTATTTTTTAATTCATTTTGACTACAAAATAACAAGTCGAACAATGGATCTGCCAATGTGTACTCGGCATGCCCTACTATTAGACTACAGATACAGTACAGCATTTGGCTAATCGAGTAAAAACATCTTTTTCGGCTGTTTGAAAAGTAATACATTACTACAGTATACAGTATTATTCATATAAAAAAAATTATATGCTAGGCAAATTCCTATAACTTTATGGAAATTTAGAAAATACAATGACTGACTCTAGCGAATTAAAAATTGGAAAATATAATATTCGAGTACATTTTTTTTAATGTTAATTATACTTTTTAAATATCCGCAGTGTGATTTCAATATTAAAGTTTCCAAAAATTTTTTCTTATTTTAGGAAAAGGAGAAGTCAGTGGTTGGAAGGATATTCTTGATACCAATATTATAGGTTTGAGTATGTGCATTCGTCACACCTTACAGAATATGTTAAAACATAAAATCAACGATGGACAATTCATCAATATTAACAGGTAGTATATAGTAACTATAAAATAACGATTAGGGGGACATCCATAGACTTTCTTAATTCATATCTAGAATAGCAATATGTTATTGTTTAATAATATCGATTGATGAATGCAATATTTTTTTAGCCTTTTTGGACATAATATGGTATATGAAGGATGGGGTGATATGGCAATGTATTTCGCTAGTAAACATGCAGTAACAGTCTTAACTGATGCTCTACGAAAAGAAGTTGCTGGTCTCAAAACTAAGATTCGTGTAGCGGTAAGTATTAACAAAAATATCATCATACTATAATATAAAAAGCGCTAGCGGCTGACTTCCTGTCCCTGTGTGTATGTGCCTATCAGGATATTGGGACGCTGATTGTAAAAAAAAACGCGGCCCCCCCCCCCCCCCCCCCCCCCCCCCCCCCCCCCCCCAAAAAAAAAAAAAAAAAAAAAAATACTTGCCCTTCCCTCCCCCCTCAAATTTCCAAATTTTCTTAAAACTAAACACCCCCTTTTTTTTTGTCCACAAGGGGCAAAAGAATTTAAATTCGAATAAAACTAGAAATTTATTATTTCGAATCTTTTCATTGTTAAAATTACCTTAAATAATACATAATAAATTAATAGAACTAATAAGAAAAGATTTTTAATAGCCCTATCATCCTCAATTTTAATTATGCTTAAAGCATTTGAATGTACATTCAAAATGTAAAAATGGTCAAACTATCTTTAAATTCTTGCTCGTCCTTGAGTTATAGCTATTTATTTATAGCACAGTGGTAGAGTCCCCCCTGTGATAGGGGTCTAAATAATATCCCGTTGGCTAAGCAATTAAGATAGAATAAAGACATGCGGCTTGAATCTGACTAAAGAGAGATAGATTAAATTGTATCATCTGTCAAAGTTCCTTAGCATAAATCTATTCAAATTTCTTTTTCATTTCATAATTATTTGTTAATCATATTTTTCAGTTCGATTATATAAAATCTTAAATTTCCTATGTAATCGTTGTTTTAAACTTTAAAATTTTTTATTTTCACCGATTTTTCCCATTTCCCAGTAATTGTGTATATAAACTTTCAAAATTTTATTTTTCAGAGTATTAGCCCTGGATTGGTCAAAACAGATATAATAAAATCATCAGGGGATAAAGAACTTTTAGAAGCCGATCTTCACAGTAAAATGCCGGTTTTAGAGCCAGAACACATCGCGGGGGCAGTTCTCTACATTCTATCAACTCCACCTGCTGTCAATGTAAGAAAAACCAATTCTATCTTTTAAGGCGAAAAAAAGGTAGCTAGTAGAAAATAAATTATTTTTTAAAAGTAGGCTCACCGATACTAATCTCGAGAAGTTTTTCTTTATTGCTTTTCTCACAAAATTATATTTTCCCGCATTACATCTAACCAAAATCTATATGTAAAGAAATATTGGGCAGTTAAATAAAAAAGTTTGTTTCGATGGATTCGTCTAAAATGTTTTCGGCATCTGAGGCTATATAGAATTCAAAATTTTATTTTTACTATTTATGATACATATGACCCAGACATATTTATTTATACCAAATCCAAATGATTTAAAATAAATATTCATCGGACTGCCAACAAACATTCCTTACTTTTAACGTTATCAATTTTGACATATTTCACTATCTCTAGCATTTCCGGCCAAAGTAGGAGAGGATATAATAATGTATATAAATTTGCTGTATCTAAATTTATTTAAGTGAAAATATTATAAATAAACCCTTTCCAGACACAAACCATCTCTGAAAAAAAAGCAATATGCTATCGAAACTTACATTATTTTTGAATAATAAATATAATTTTGTGAAGCCCCCGGGTGTGGCGTAGTAGGTAGCGTGCCTACCTCCTATACCAAACGTCGCGGGTTCGAACCCAGGCAGTCCGATGATTTTATTTAAGCCATTTGGATACCAGATGGCTTAAATAGAAATGCCTGAACCCACAATATATATATTAATTACAACGGTTATCGTCTAAAGTCTTAAATGGACTGAGTTGCCGAAAAGACTGTGTGAATGTGTGTGCGAGTGTGAGTGTGAATGAGAAAAAAGTGTGAATGTTTAAAAAAAAAAAAATAATTATTTAGTAGGCTGGGATGAGTAGAATAATGGGGTTGGAGAATAAAAACCAGCAGATTAAACGCTCCACCTGACGTCCTTTATTTGGCAAATATTTCGACCAAGCCCACCTATTACATCCTGTGAGTAATTTTTTGTAATATTATTTAAAAAATTGTAATACTGTGTATTGCTCATCTCTATTTATCTTTTTGTTAATTAAATTGTTTTAAAGCGCGGCACTGAGGATGATGCATGTTATATGCGTCGAAATATTTGCCAAATAAAGGACGTCAGGTGGAGCGTTTAATCTGCTGGTTTTTATTCTCCAACCCCATTAAAAAATAATAATATTTTTGTGAAAAATTATATTGTTTTATAGTGTGAAAAGTCTAAAGTATTTTGTGAATAAGGCAAGAGGATGCAGTCAATAATTGAGCCTCTATTTAATGATTAAACACTCTTTATTATGAACGTTTCGGCTGCAATCCTCCCTGCATTCAAAGAGCATATTCAAATTTTTTTTTTTTTTTTTAACACTCAGACTTTTTTCCCACTCACATTCACGCACAATTTCACGCAGTCTTTTAGGCAACATTTAAGACTTAACGATACTCAACAATAAAAACTTTTTTGTATAAAAATTTGAATATGTTCTTTGAAGATAGCAGAGAGGATTCCAACCGAAACGTTTCAAATAAAGAGTGTTTAATCATTATATAGAGCATGGGCGTAGCCAGGGGGAGGCAGAGGGCCTTTGCCCCTGTCTTAAAAAAAAAACAAATATATATTTAATATATATTTATAAAATATATTTTTCCCATTGGGAATTTTTTTTAACGCCCCAATCCACTACATTAATTTAATTTTTTTTTTAAATTTAAACAAATAATTAATAATAATCTATGTATATATTAATTGCAAACCCCCCCCTCTAACGAGGGGTTGCCCCCCCCCCTAACAAGATGTCTGGCTACGCCCATGATATAAAAGCTCAATTAATGGCTGCATCCTCTTCCCTTTTTCAACATATCAGCTATAACCACAATCTATTTTTATTTATTTCCTGGTGGATGTTTCGATCGCATTCTCCAAAATCTTTGAAATTTTTTTTTTCATGAGTAGAACTATATTGTTATTATATTATAATACAAGACAATACCTCGCCAATGAGTGCAAATACTAATAATAATTTCCAAAAGTCTTGACGAAGGGCTCGATATGAAAAGAAATGTTAACCAGGAAATAAAAATTGATTAGTATAAGGATATTTAATGACTGGTGAAATTTGTATCAGGAAGAAAGCTTCAATATTTTTTTTTTTTTAATATATTTCTAACAGCTGACGTTTCGGCTTTGGTCAAAACGACAACTAACATCTCCGAGGATGGCTTTGATCAAAGCCGAAACGTCAACTATTAAAAACATATTTTTTAAAAGAAAAAATTCTGCTGCGTTTTTTTTTTTAAATTCCTGATAAAAATTAATTTATTTTCTACTGTTTTCTTTCCTGCAACCTCCTAAGCAATTCAAATAAATTAAAAAAATATTTACACCTTACTAGCCTATATTCAAACTAATTGCCGCCCTAATTGATATAAAATTTTTCTAGGTATCTGAACTTATCATCCAGGCGACTTCAGAAACTTTATAATTACAAGCAAATGCAATGTGAATAATACACACAAATATAAATAATTTTTTAAAAGTCTTTTTGGACAAATAGATTTTTAACAAACGAACATTTTTAAGTACACCTTACTTTTTTATAATATTAAATTTTTTGAAATAAAAAATTATTAATTAAAACTTATTTTCTTCATTTATTCTAATCCTTTCGTTATTCAATCGTATTGTCCCTCACTGTACAGTGATTTCAATAGAGTTCAAGCTTCATGATCCATGAGTTAGTGAAGGCCGGATTTACTACAAAGTAAGCAAGTGCCTAGGGCAACTGCAAATTATGAAAAAAAATAATAATTACTATCCAAAAAATTTTGTAATTTTTTTCTAGCAATAGTAATTTTCTGATTTTTCTTTTTTGCAAAAGGAAGCAGCATAATTTCTAACATTTTTTTAAATTTTCATAATCAAATTCGTTAAATGACAATTTATAATGTATTTGCCAGGTGTAGGATTCAGTCACCCATTGGATGGCATTCCAATAAGTGACTACAGGTGGCATATTCCTAAATCAGGTCCGAAGTCCAGCTGGTAGTTAAATTCTCCTCATTTTATAAAATTTAACTTTTTTTTTTGTACATTAATATTAATAATTATAATAATAACCACTAAGTTCTCAATATGATATCAGTAATTTCTTGTGAAATTATAATATTAGATTAGAAAAAAATAAATTCTAAGGAATGAATGATTATAAGAAAATATACCTTGACTTTTTTTTTAATTAAAAGATGTTAAACATTTTTTTAATTTCTATTCTAAATTTTGTATATGTGTGAGTCAGTGAGTTTTAATTAAAAGAAGAGAGTGAAGTCAAAACGAAAGTTTAGTTATTTTAGTCTATTTCCAAAAGAAAGATGCAACGCTGGTGTGGTAAAATTGCAGTGGTGACGGGTGCTTCAGCTGGAATTGGGGCGAGTATCGTCAAACAATTAGCCTGTAATGGGTTAATTGTGGTTGGAATAGCCAGAAGAAAAGAAAGAATAGAAGATTTAGCGAAAGAAGTAGGTAATAAAGGCAAAATTCATGCTGTCAAGTGCAATGTCACCAACGAGAATGAAGTCACAACGGCATTTGAGTGGGTTGAGAGAAACCTTGGACCTGTATCGGTACTTGTCAACAATGCTGGCCTTACAAGAAGCGTCAATTTTAAAGGTAAAGTTCCAAAAATAAAAAAAAAATGTTTGCTCATTTTAATGAAGAAAATTTTTTCCACTCTTTTTTATACAATTTTAAATCATCCTAGCTGTATTTATCAAAACACAGGAAGTCAGGGGAATACATTTATTTTTAGCCGATGTTTCGGGCTCAAGACGTACCCTTCCTTAGGTATTATTGTTTAAATACAAAATGACCTTCTTGAAACTAATAATAAATAATTATTATACTGGCTGTGAGTATTAAATAGAGATGTAGCGCGAAATGCGACCAAAAATAAATTTATTTCTCTGACTACGTTATCCTTTTGTTAATTTTCCACACTGTACAAATTATAATCTTACTCTTTTATCAAAAACAATTCATCAATGAGTAATAATAAATTATGTACTATAATACTTAGAATTATTTAACGGAGAGTTTTCCTATCGGAGATGATAGTTATTTTACAGGGATCCCGTAATAACACAGTTAGATAAGAGAAATATTCCTCTCACATACTCTCCCACCTCCATGAGAAATTCCTGGCAACTGGCCTGATTGTACATATTTATTTATTTAGTCAATTATTATATGTTAGAGAGGTGAATAGCTGAATCAATATGTAGTAGAAAAAATAAAAGGCTAAGCAGCTATGTTTATTTCTTTATTAAAGAACCCACAGCGACGTTTCGGTCGGACCATCTTCATGACTAGGGTTCAGTCAACTGAAAAAGTCAAAGAACGTAAGAGGTTTTTCTGTTGACTGAACCCATGAAGATGGTCGCATAGCCGACCGAAACGTTGTTGTGGGTTCTTTAATAAAGAATTAAACATCGCCTTTTATTCAATTATTATAAAGTTTATAACTACTAGCAATAAGAAAACCAGGCATTGAAAAAAGGGAGCCCATTTAAATTTTAACTTTTTGTGTCATTTAATATGCAAGTTCTAAAAATCATGACCTAGACATTAAAAAATATATTGAATCGAAAAAAGAATCTATTTTTATTAAGGATACAAAATAAGCTTGTTATATAATGCTATTTAATTTTCCTACCCACGCTGTCATTATGTTATTACATATTGATTCTCAAGGACAACATAGAGAGGGGGACTATTTATTTTCCAATTGAGTATAATTGAAATAATAAGATAATTAATGGGCGTGGCTAAATATATTGTCACCTTAATTTAGTATGTATGTATGTAGTATGAGTAAGTATAATTCGATTAAAATTAAATTTTTTGTCAGCTTGGACGTAGGATTTTTTTTTTTTTTTAATCAATAAATCCGGTCCTTTGAAAATGGAATAATTTAAAGTATCCCTGCCGATAAAGGTTCAAGTAAAGAATTTAATATAAAGTTAATATTGTGATTGTGGCTGTTGGATTGTATCAAGAAAAGGATTCAATAACATATACTGGCAGCCAAATTTTTTTTCTTTAAATATTTTATTGGACCAACGTTTCGGTCTCGATAGAGGTCATCTTCAGGGTCCAATAAGTTTCAAGAAAGTATATGTATTTTTCATTAGGCAGCTATGTGTAATGCAAAATATAGGGCCTATATACTTTCTTGACACTTTATTGGGCTCTGAAGATGGCCTATATCGTGACCGAAACGTCACCTCAATAAAATATTTAAAGGAAAATAATTTGGCTGTCAGTCTCTGTTATTGCAACCCTTTTTTGATAAAGAATTATAGGTCTATAATTTTAATATTATTAAGAATCAGAATGTCTAGTGTCCTGGGGGAGTTTAAGGGTGTAGCGCGTCTAAGTACTAGCAACGTGAAAGGAGAGGGGTTAAAAGTAGGAAGTGAAGTAACTTTACGGGATGCTGGTAGATGGATGGCTTCGCTCGCATTTGAGCTGTGTACTATGGGTAAATAAACAGATATCCCGGTAGAAAATAATAAACTAATAATAAATACTAACAACTGACAATATAATGGGGAGAGGAGGAATGAGAGGAACAATATTGTTATGCAGGAAAATTTGACAAAAATGTATTTGGAATAATTCCAAAAAGATATTAACAATTAAATAATTTTCCTTGAATTGTGAGTTGCAACCCTAAATAGATTCAGAATCTTCTGAGAAATTATGCTGTCCATTGACCGAAAACAACCCTAACATACTCGAATTGAAAGGGTGGAGATTGTCCATTCCAAGAGGCATCCACAAAAATAATCTCCTAATTAAATAAAAAATTGAATATTAATACAAATATTTAATTTGAGATTCAAAAAAATTTTTCTAGAAAAAGGAGAAATCAGCGGATGGAGAGATATCCTTGATACCAATATTATGGGAATGAGTATGTGCACTCGCCAGGCCTTAAACAATATGATCAAATATAAAATTAACGAAGGACAGTTCATCAATATCAACAGGTAAGAATATTATACTTTTATGGGAAGTTAGAGGGAATTTGGTTCTCATCAACAAAAATAACCAGTATCATCAAGTTTGTTTAAACAAAAATTAATTTTGTATCGCTTGTTGAATAGAATAAATAAAATAAACTTATTTAAAAAGAAATGAGATCCATCTTTCGGTGTAATATTTAAAATTCAATTTTTTATTAAAATTTTCCAAATCTGTATCACAAAATTCAGTTTAATCTATTGTAAATACTAGAGAAATTTATCTAAAAACAAGAAAATTGAAACGAGTCTCTTAGGGCATTGGCACAATCATAAAACTTCTTAGCGCCGTTGAGTTAGGCAACCAGTACGACAGTAAAGTCGTTTGGGATGCCTAACTCAAAGGCGTTAAGGAGTTTTATGATAGTCTCATGAATTTTTAAACAAATCTCGTCAATTTCTCGATAGCCTTTCCTCTATATAATGAGATGCGCCTCTATAGCAATCAGCTAGCGACATGAAATATAATTCCAAAATTTTCATTGATATTTAATCAGGAGTTCCAGGAGAGAACTTCCACCCTTGGACAGAAAAATTTCGAGCCTCCCTTTATGAATTCCTGGAATCTCCCACTGATTATTTTTATATTTTTTTGCAGTATTGCTGGACATAATAAGATAGACGGTGGCTGGGTTGAGATGGGCATGTATTTCGCCAGTAAACATGCAATTACTGTTTTAACCGATGCTCTTAGAAAAGAAGTTGCTGGCCTCAAAAAACTGATTCGAGTTGCGGTAGATATATTTAAATTAAAAAAAAATTAATTATAATTATTGTCTTTAAGGAACAGAGCCAAGTGTGGGGGGTGGGGTGGGGAGAGAGGGAATGTTTCCTCGATCAATTATCTCAAAGTTTCAAGTTTCATTCTATTCTAGTAAGCAAAATAAACCACAAGTGTTAATGAATTTAATTAAATTAGGTAATTAATTCATTATAAAAAAAATTGAAAAAATTAATAAAGTTTGAAGATTTTAAATAGAAAATGAAGATATTTTTTCTCGGTCGACTTTTCGGTCTTTTATCGACCATATTTATAAATACAAATATATACAAAATTATTGATATAAAGATGTTAGGCTGAACTCACATCAATTGAACAAAACGCTCTTGGACAAAACGTTTTGCTCAATGCCAACGCAGACCGATTAGGCAAAATGTTTTGCCATTGAACAAAATGTTTTGTCAGTGAGCGTTTTTGCCTAATCGGTGTGCGTTGGCAATTTTTGCCCAATGGCTGAACATTTTGTCCAATGCCAACGCACAATGAGAAAACATTCTGCTCAATGCTAACGCACACCGATTGAGCAAAACGCTCAATGGAAAAACATTTTGTTCAATGATGTCGAATCATGCTCATTTGTGTTTTGCCTCCTCGGCGTGCGTTGACCCATAGAAAATCATTGAAAAAACAGTTTTAGGCACGATTAGTCAAAAACGTTTTTGCTCAACTGGTGGGCGTTCAGCCTTATTTTTGTTAATTATATAAATAAATTATTTATAATAATAACACCTTAATAATGATTTTATTCCAAGTAATAAGCGATAATATAATTTAAAAAATAACATATTTATATGTAGGATTTTGTGTATATTCATAATTTTGATGCCCGGATCAAAAAGTCAGCAGAGAAAAAATAAAATTAACGAAAAATCAACTAACTGTAGAGTATCTTTAATACAACAAAGTTATAATAAATAAGTTTTTTGGTGAAGTTTTAAATAGTTATAATTTATTTTCATAAAAATTAATAAGTTTTTTATATATATTTTTCAGAGTATTAGCCCTGGATTAGTCAAAACAGATTTAATTCAAGCATCAGGTGATAAAGAATTAATTGAGGCCGATATTTTTAATAAATTGCCTTCTTTGGAACCTGAACATATCGCAAGAGGAGTACTTTACATCCTATCGACCCCGGCAGTTGTCAATGTAAGAGGAGCAATATAACTTGAATATAGCCTATATGATCGTTTGGTCCCGAGCTATCACTCTACAAGATGAAAATAAAACTTTTTTTACTATTTATGAATATTTGAGAACGGAAAATTAAAATTCTAAAAAGAAAATTTGTCATATATATATACATATGCTTGTCTGAAGACCCAAACTAATGAATATCCTGATATTTTCCAAGTAATTCTTGGTTTTTAATTATTACAAAAACATTTATAGCTGAGATGTTATATTAATAAGAAGGTAGAAATGGAGAGATGCAGCTAAGGTTAAAGTATTTCTTTTTTTATTTAATTCACACAGCTGACGTTTCGGTTCTGTGTTTGAACCATCCTCATAATGACTTTTCGCTAGCTCTGAGGATGGTTCAAACACGGAACAGAAACGTCAGCTGTGTGAATTAAATAAATAAAGAAATAACCTTAGCTGCATCTCTCATTTCTAGCCTCTTATTAATGTTTTTAATTCATTACGAATCCTAAGCATATCGGAAGAAAACTTAATAGGGAATTTAATTATTTTCTCAAATAATCGAAAGTATTTTTTTAAATGATTATCAAGCAACCTTTAGTTGAATAAATCGCAATGTTGCCAAAACGTGGCTCTTTTTGAATATAGCTATCATAGATATACTGTATAAACCCTCAACCTTAGACTATAATTTATATTTACTAATCAGTTATTAAAAAATTGTAATTTAAAATTTTTTGTTACAGGTATCTGAGCTCACTATTCAACCCACTGGAGAAATTCTATAATTATAAGTTATTATAATTTATAACATCACTTCGAAAAATAAAAAATTTGGATAAACGAGAGTTTTTTCTTTCGCTTGGGAAAAAAAAACAAAAACAAAATATACTAGTTGAGTAAGGTGTAAGGTTCCTAACAATCCTACCAGTTAAAATATCGTTTAGATAGAAATATTTTGCCAGATGATTTTGTCTTTGAATCAGAGCTTTGAGCATTTGAGACAGAGATATTGTCCTTATCCTACAGCCTCAATTAAAACACAATTTCATCTCGCAAATATTAAATGAAATAAAGTAAATTAGAATAAAAAGAATATTTTACTCCAGGGACTAAAAATCTTAATGCAATACTAATGGTTGTTGTAAAAAAAGTCGTCATGTCGTCCTATTTTGTTCTTTTATTAAATTAAATTAATTTGATCTAACCCAAGTTTTGATAGCTCAGTTTGCCATAATCAGAGGTCTGAAAATTATAGCAAAAAGATTATAGAAGAGATAGTTTTTCCTTCATGTAAGACTTTGTTGTAATAATTCCCAGTCCTCTGAAGTTGACAAGAAGTTGTGCTGTTGAAGTTATCAGAGATCAACTAAAAAAGTTCCTTAAGTTGTTTCTAATAAAGATGAGAACTCACCAGTTGTGAGCTGAGGTCAACTTCAAGTTCCAGAAAGATCCAACAGTAGACCTGAAAAAAAAATAAACTTGTTAAAAAAAGAGTGATTTGCTACCTTAAATCTAATATCACTTAATTATAACAATATTAAGATCTCTATGAGGTGGAAACTTAAATACTAATATGAATTTATTTATTATAATCATATCTAATCAGAATTTTAGAATGTACTCGGAAAATTTCCTCAAAAAAAGAAATATTTTTCGCACTAGAAATCAGTAACAGAATTAAAAAGTATTGGGTCAAATAGCATTTATGTTTTATTTGTATTTAGTTCTCTATAATGAGAGATGTAAAATGAACAAGTGACCTAGTTATAATCGTAAAACCTATTTATTAAATTTGATGCAATTAATGAGTGAACTTGAACACTATAGAAAATTGTATACTCACTATGTAATAATAATACTATTCTGAAAGCGTCAAAGAAAAAAATTAAATAAAAAAATTTTATTTAATTTTTTTTAATTACAGGTTTTTGAAAAACAAATCTAGTTTTCTGAGGGAACAAATTAAATATGCCATTTTTAAACCGAATCTACGTTTTTCAAATTAAAATATAAGGTGAACGACAAAAATATAGGGCCAGGCAATTATATTGAATTTTTTAATGAATGAATATAAATATTATAATCAAATTAATTATATTCATTCAAATAAATTATTCTAAGAGAAATCTGGTGTCAAAAAAGGATTAAGTTATAAACAATAATATCAATGAAAATATATATTAATGGAAGATGCAAACAAATAGTTCTTGACAAAAAGATAGGGCCATTAAGTTTTTTTAATTTTAATTAATTAAATAATTGTGATAATTTATAAATTAATTAAATAATAAACATTAAAGTATAAAAACTAATTGATAAAAAGGTGATAAAATAAACAAATAAAATGGGTAGAGGGAAGGTGACTTGAAAGTGACCATGAAAAAGGTCAAATTGATGCATAAGCAGATGAAAGACTTAGACGAAGACAAATTGCTGCAAAGGTTAATCGATCAAAAACTGTTGTCGACAACTATGATCATCATACCGTACCAAAAAGTCTCCTGGGAGACCAAAACTCATCAACCCTCGAACATTCCGACGTTTTCGGTCAGCTGTTTCAGGACATGTGTCAAGTGGAAGTGACATCAAAAGAAAACTTCAACTTGAGGCATCAACAAGGACCATTCAATGTTCATTAAATGACAGCAAGAGCTTCAAATATTTGCCAATGAAGAAGAGACAACTCACAGAAGAACAGAAACAACAACGACTTTCATGGACAAAAGAACATCATCACTGGAACTACAAATGGATGTTAACAATCGTCTCCGACGAAAAGAAGTTCAATCTCGATGAACCTGATGGGTTGGCATACTACTGGCACGATTTAAGACAAGAAAGAAGAGTCTTGTCAAAAAGCAACTTTGGTGTTTTTTTACTAATATCCCATTTTCAGAACCTGGCCCTATCATTTTGTCGATCAACTTATAAATAAAACACTCAGCTATTTGTATATTTTAATAAAAAAAAATCTGGTGTGACTGGTGCACAGCACACAACTTTCTCTTACCTTCGGTAATCGAATGTTGTATACTGTGCTTGTCACACCAGATTTTTTGTGTCGACATGTATTTAGTTTCCGACAGTACGGTACATTCGATTTTCAAGATGTAAAATTTATAAGTATGACAAAATATTTATATTTTGTTACCATGGCAACCATTTCTCCTATCTTTTCTATGGAGAACAAGAGTAAAGTGGTCTTCAGAAGATTTCAATCACAAAATGAGAATATACATTTTAAAGAGAATCTAAAAAATAATTGATTTTTGAATTTAAAAAAAAAAATCGTTGGAGCAAATTTTGAGAAAATCGAAAAAAACTGAAAAAGTGCATCAGTAAAGTACTAGTACTCTTTGGTCGATTTTGGTCAAAAGCTTCGTGTCAGGTCCCATGGGGGTGCCTAACTTAAATATAAAATTTCAACCTCCTAACTCTTTTCGTTCTTGAGATATTTTGTTCACAGACACACACACACACACACACACACACACACACACAGACACACAGACAGACCATGTCGCGAAAACCACTTTTTTGGATTCAGGGGACCTCAAAACGTGAAGATCCATCAAAATCTCGACATCGAATTTTTGACATGAATCCAATACTTTCTCTCTCTATATATATTAACATATGAGGTAAGAGAAAGTAAAAATATTTCAACGAGAGCATGCAGTTGAAAATTTAAAAGTTACAGTTGGCCTATATGATCTATCAAGATGTGTTAAGAAAAATGCAAACTATAGGTGTAAATTTTAAATTTCTAAACATCAGAATGAAAACTCCAAACATTTACTTACTCGAAGACTTGAAGAGATTAGCTCCACTTGCACTTTTTAATTATAAAAACACTGAAACCAAGAGAAATTCATTAGAACAAGTAAAATTAACATTTAATTAGTTCATGTTAAACTTTTCTTACCTAAACACTGTGAATTTCACTACATTGCACTGATTTTATTTAAAACACTGAAACATATTTAAAAAAATCAAAATTAGAATAATTGCTCATGTTTAAATTAAACTATATTTTCTTACCTAAAACACTTCACTAGGTTGTACTTGATTTCTTCTAGAAGAAGGCTAGAAAAGTTCAAAATAAAAAAAAAATTAATATAGTGGGATAAAAATCAATTTTTTTTTTAATATATATATATATATTGGCAATATTTTTACTTTCCGACCTCTTTTGTGGGGAGGGGTCGTGAATTTTTCCCAAATTTTAGTATGTTGTAGTATCTTATAAAGTAAGAATGTTTGCCAATCTTCAGCCCTCAAAGGACTCCTGGTGCAGAGAAAACGCCATTAGGATGCCAAAAAAGGATCATTTTTGCCCTATTCTCAAAGACCAGTCCTTCGATTTTGATTCAAGTAGGGTCGTATTTTACTTTTTTTGTAATATCTTCTAGTTCTTGGAAAAATTTTTTCAAAACTCCAAGTATTAAGGCCCCTTTTTGAAGACCGATTAAGTGCGAAGAAAAATTTTCAATTGACTGCCAAAGTTGCAACATTAGACTTAGGACATTTTAGCTAATCACGCTAGATAGGTTTTTTCATTGCCTTTAAAACGCTGCCCGGTAAATTAAAATCCATTGAGTAGAGTCTGAGATACAGCTGTTTGAAAATGATCATTTTTGCCAAAATGGCGTTTTTTTTTTTTTTGAATTTTCTAATTAGTAGTACCCTTTTTCTGGCAATCTGAAATGGCACGAAGTTTTTGCTGGAGGTAGTTCTCAACATGTATAACAAACTCATAATGGAAACTTTCTTGGCTTCCTCCGCCTCTGTATACTTCAAACGAATCTCTGAAAATCGGATATTTTGCTTTTCAAGTGAGCCAGTACACCCTATTGTTATCGCTCTTTTTTGTCAATCTGATAAAATCTAAACATTTGGCAATATATAGAATATAAAAGTAAACACAGACCTTCAATTTAAGCACTCGAAAAAGTTCCCACTAGGTCTAGAACCAGAGTTATGCCAGTTTTAAGATCACTTAAAATTCAAGGGACTAAATCCGTGATAGCTTTTTCATCCCAATTTGAAAGATTACCCGCCCCATACACGCCAGACCGGCTCGGCTCGCTTTGAAACGAGCCAAATCCGCAAGTGTGTGGGCAGGTAAAGTTATAGTCCTTGATTTTGAGCAGTGGTAGAGGTTTTTCCGTGACCTAGAACCGAAGAAATGTAAGACTACCCTTTCAAAATGGGATGAAAATGCGATCACCGATTTAGTACCTTGAATTTTAAGTGATCTTAAAACTGCCATAACTCTGGTTCTAGACCTCGTAGGAACTTTTTCCAGTGCTCAAATTGAAGGTCTCAGTGTCTACTTTTATATTCTGTATCTTGCTAAGTGTTTAGATTTTATCAGATTGACAAAAAGAAGCGATAACAATAGGGTGTACTGGCTCACTTGAATAGCAATAGCTTGGCACCCAATCTTATTTTTTAAGGTACTACAACATACTAAAATTCGGAGAAAATCCACGACCCCTCCCCACAAAAGTGGTCGAAAAGTAAAAATATTTCCCATATATATATATTTAAAATTTGTTACCTTATTCCGAATCGACGAGATTTCTGCTATTATGTTAGCATTCTCAATGGAACCTTAGGTCCTGATAAAGGCTGGCATAGCATAAAAGCAGCATCAGGTAGAGATAGCCAGATATAAATTTGTTGCTTAAAAGATCTTTGTTTTTCTTTACGGCTATCTAGGATATGATTTTCTGAAAAAAAATAATAATTTTTTATTGAAATGATGGATTAAAATATAGACAAGCAAACATACCACTATACCTATAGATAACAAACAAAAATGAATGTTGATGGGCTAATGCCATGTATGTTTACAGATTAGTAACATAGGCATAGCCAGAAATTTTTGATGGGGGTGGTTCAAGAAAATTTTTTCAAACAAGATTATTTTAGGGTATTTATTAGGGTTGATCAAATGAAAAGGTACGAACCGACGTAAAAACGTAAAAGTTAAATATTTGCAAATTCCGCCATGGGACAACGTAGCTAGACATCTCTGGATGCGATTGGAGTCTCTGACTTCGATCGGAGCATGCACGGGCGCCCGCATTCACAGAAGAGAGCAGTGGCTCTTTCAAAAGCGGCGTCTAAATGATGCTTCATTCCGTATGAGGACAGGATGGCGTTCGTGTTGCAAAATTCGACGATTGAGGAGTAGCGAAGTGTTATGCGATTTCTGACAGCGGAAGGTGAGAAACTGGCAGCTATTCATCGCCGGATAGTGGCCGTTTACGCTGCTGACGGGGGGTGTGATTCTGCTCCATGATAAAGCGCATCCACATGTCTTCAAAGTCACACACATGGAACTGGCCAAGTTCAAGGGGAGAGTTGGACCATCCGCCCTACAGTCCGGACATGTCGCCTTGCGATTTCCATGTATTTGGTCCACTGAAGAAACATCTAAAAGGGAAGCGCTTCAACTCGGACGGTGTACTCATGGATGCTGTGAAGGACTGGACCTCGTCAAGGCCACACCAATTTTGGGAACAAGGAATCCTGGGGCTTGTTCATCAGTGGGATTGTGCTCAGGCCTATGATGTATATTTTGAATAAAGTCTACATTTGTACCCACAGTGTCGTTTCGTACCTTTTCATTTGATCAACCCAATATAAATCATTTTTGTTTTTTTTTAGCTAGAGTATATTATTACTTTCTCTTATCCTAAATGAAATATAATTTGTATTGTAGAGCTTAAATATCTAGTCATGGCTTGGGTCCCATGGGCAGTTCAAAGAATATAAATAGATCAATTTTGAAGAAATGTTTGAGAATAATATTCAATTATTTTTCTTGTGTGTAATAGGATAAACATTCATAAAAACAATTAGTTTGGGAAAGACTTTATTTGAATCACTTAATTTTATATTAATTTATCTTAAATCAGAAGGAAATAATTAAATTGATATTAAAAATTTGATAAACAACCTTATAAGTGATTTGACAAACTCCTTGGACACACTAAAAATTTTATTTTTTTTATTGACAGATGTAATAATAAATCATATTTTGATTATACATTTTCATTATATTAAAACGAAAAAGTTAAATTTATAATAAAAATAAAAATTATGAAAAGAAACTTACGTTAAAAGCGTCGGATATTGAAAATTCGATTCGGCAGATACATTTGTGGTCCATCTTGGATCCATGGCGGCGAACAAACTGATTAGCACAGAGTATATATCTATCATAATAAGTGACAAAGAGTACAAGTCACATTTTATAGTTGTCGAAAAAAATATGTCAAAGTTTTCAAAACGTCATTGTATTGCTTGACTTATACTAGAAGTTTCATGGCCAATGGCCATATAATAAAGAATGTAAAGGTAGTTTAGACTTATACTGCTATTATACACATACGTTATACAGAGTTAAATCAGATGGAAAAAAAAAATGAAATCATAACATTTTGACTTATACTCTTTGCACTTTTCATGATTATTATTATTAGCACGATATACGTCATCCTTGCTGTTGCCGCGAACACGTCAAAAGATGACGCTCCAAAACACGGAAATACCAAAAAAAAAAAAATATTTATAAATTTTACAAAATTATATATAAAAAAAAATTTATTTTTTTAAAATAATTGTATTATTTTCTTTTCTTATTTGTTAGAGTATAAATATATATTGGTCCATATAATCATTATTTCAATTTTTTAAATCTAATTGTTAAGGAATTTTCCCACTAGAGTTCTCTGCTAGTCTTATGTCTTTCCCTCCCTGGCCTTTCCTAAACTATTTACCGCTAAAAATTATTACCGTAAAAATTATTTTTTTGCACTTGTGATTGTGTCATTGTTGTGTTTAAAGTGTTTATAGCCTCTGTCTCCGAAAGATAAAAAAAGCCTATTTATTTTCAACGAACTCCAATATAATCTATAATTCTGCCTGTTTTACCTGAACACAGATATGTTATCCTAATTACATCTTAAAGGTAAGATTTAAAACAATCACACAGTATTTTGTTTCTTCTTCTTCTTCTTCTGCCCTCGACTTATTCCCGCGATGCGGGGGAACTCAATTTTTCCCTCCAACCCTCTCATGCGCTTTTGGGACCGAGAAGGATAGAATATATTATTTGTAATAAAGGGCTCTTGCTGATGGATACTTTTTAATAATAATAATAATAATTTATTTGAGAATGCTCTAAGGACAGGAGTCCTTATTAGGCAGAGAATTTAAACATACATTTTCATGAACATCTTAATCTTCATTACAACTCATTACAATTTATAATCCATTATTGATCTCTCATTGTCCTGAGTCCCACATACACACAGTCTCCTCCGACATCGAACATCACTCCGACCCAACAACAACAAAAACAAAAAGACACCTCGGCATATCATCAAATTCTCCCGTCCCTCAGTTGCTCTCGCATCAGATACATGTGCAGATTTCTTTTGAAGGTTGCAAGCACTCTTACTCCCTTCAAATCCTGTGGTAAACTGTTCCACAATCTTGCCGATTGGGTAGTGAATGATTTAGCCAAGGTCTCTATTCTGTGGCCAGTGATGCACAAGTCAAGGCCCCCTCTTAGTGCACGAGCAGGCTCCCTAAAATTAAAAAGACCTCTTATATATTTTGGCCTACCCGTTTGAAAAATCCCTTAAAGGAACACCCCCATGAGATATTTGCGCCTGTTCGGCAATCTTAGCCAATTTAGCTTCTTGTAGTATGCGAAAATGTAGTGGAACCATGGAACAGTAAATATACCTGATACATGCGTTCAATAATCTGCCCAGTCTGAGGTCCATTTCCACACTCAGGTCGTTGTAAACCAGGCAACCATAATCTATTATTGGCAATGCCAGTGTAACGCATGAAACCGCGACCCTTGTAAAGTGAGGGTCAATATTAAGTCCCACCCATGCATTTTCTACTTTTGATTATTTCATTGTTTTTCTAAAAGAAAATGAAAATCGTTATTGGAAATTTTCTAGGTTTGAACCATGAAAGTTTCCATTAAAAAGTATATAATATTTTTTTTTAAACAATGAAATAATCACAAGTAGAAAACTTATTATTTTCCCTCACTGTACAAATGGCCAGCACGTTGATGCATTACATTATGTTTGAAAAGAAAGAAGATGCAGCCAATAATTGAGCTTCTATTTAATAATTATAAATTGGAATGTTTCGGCAACGTTCCACCCTGCCCTGTCATCTTCAGCCTTCAAATAGTATATGTGGGGGGGCCCGGTCAAGTGTATCAGAAAAATTTAAAATATTTCTTTTTCCGATATCAGAGATCATGAAAAGTTTAGTTTTTTTATTGTAAATTTAAAATCTATCGTTAGATTATATATATACAAATAGATATGACTATATACATATAAATTTTAAATCCATCAAAGGGATTTTATTTTGACATTCTGACTAAAAGCAGATTTCTCTTCCATTAAGCTTTATTCAATGAAACCCTAATTCTCGCTTTATATAAATTTTTTTCAAATACAAACGATTTTATATTGGTATTAAAAAAAAATTATAAAGATATTTATTTAATCTATGTATATTTTGACAATCCAAAGAATCATCATTCACATGCGTATATTTAATTAAAACTAAAACAAATACAATTTTATATTTGAATCGTTTATTTCAGAAAGCACCTAAGGGACAAAATTTCAAAAAATGTGTTTTTGGTGCTAATGTACAATTTAAAGGTAAATACATCTTTTAGTGCCGAAATAACCAATGTTCCTCATCAGCAATGCTATTTGGCAGCCTTGAAAATAATCCGTTTATTTCAGAAAGAACCTAAGCGCCGTCGCTTAGGTTCTTTCTGCGAGTACTTAGTTTTCGTTAGTTTTCGGTGAAAATTAGGTGTTATTTTGTTGTTTATTATTACATTATATAGTTCTTAAGCCATGTCGGATAGTTCAAATGATGAACCTAATCCCAAGCGTAGGCGTGGAGTTGTGCACGAAGAAAAATACAAACGGAACATTATTCGGAATAATTGAAGCTTGCAGCTACTCTCATCTGCCAAGGTCAAGTAGGCGATATGGGAAATTAAAATTTTTAAATAATTTTAACTTTTTTATTATTATTCGTTGATAGTTTGGGCTGGAAGTTGAAATTAATAAGTTGGAGAAGGAAACCAGCGCCTCTTTTTCCACCATACACACTATTTATTTGCAAATATTTCGGGTTGCAGTGATGGGTGGCGTACTGCAACCCGAAATATTTGCAAATAAATAGTGTGTATGGTGGAAAAAGAGGCGCTGGTTTCCTTCTCCAACTTATTAATTTTTTATTATTATCTTTTCAGGTCGAGTGGATTATAATCATCACTTTCGGAAACATAATTCCATCTTCAGGACCTACAATTGAATATCATATTATAATATTATATTCAATTGTAGGTCTTGAAGATGGAATTATGTTTCCGAAAGTGATGATTATAATCCACTCGACCTGAAAAAGCAAGATTGCAAGATATGCAAAATATGCAAGATAATAATAAAAAAGTTAAAATTATTTAAAAATTTTAATTTCCCATATCGCCTACTTGACCTTGGCAGATGAGAGTAGCTGCAAGCTTCAATTATTTATGTCAACCTCATCAACGAAACACATTCTTCAATTATTCGGAATGCTAGGCTCAAAGGACTCCAGTACGTCTCTGTATATACGCTGTTGTATATAGACATACTGTAGCGTGTAGTCTACTTGTATTTTTCGATTTAGGCATAGTCAAAACACTCTTTTTTATACTTAAGTGTGTCTGTTACTTACCTTTGATACCAAAACAGGTAAAAATTAATGGTTTGACTTAATTTCAATAATAATTTTTAAAAAAATCACTCATTTATTGCAGAAACCACCTAAGTGCAATTTTTTCAAAAATTAATTACTCAAAAACTTAAAGGAAAAAAAATAATTTTTTAAATAGATTATTCCAATAGCATGTTTTTGATTTGGTAAAAAAATATTTGAAGAAGACTAGACCTATACTTAAGCTGCAAAACAGTTTTTTTTAGTTTTCCGAAAGTTGAAAAAAGCGCACTTAGGTGCTTTCTGAAATAAACGATTCATTTAAGCTTATTTATTTTGATGATATGACTTTATATTTCAAAAAGTTTGTTTTGTATTGAATAATTAATTCACTGATATTTCTTATATATTTGTCCAGCCACTAGCGGTTCCAGGTGGTGTCCAGATGGTTCGGAACTTAAATATAATAAATCACTATTACCCCTATTAGCCTTCCCTCTTTGAATGATCCTCAGGCTGGCTCTCCGTGTAAAAAACAACAAAATTTTCGGCTGCCCCTCTTAATAAAATCCGGGACCGCCATTGGCCCTAACTTCAGATTTTATGAAAATCTTCTTTCTCATTTGAAGAGTAACTTTTAATTCGATTCAATGATCAATTCATAAATCGTACCTGGAAAAGAATAGAAAATTATTAAATTTGAGTTAATATATGATTTGATTGTTAAAATTAATATTTCTGTAAAAGTATCATAGATACAAATCTTAATCTTAAGGGGTTTTTAACTTTTACTTTCTCTTACCCTATAGGCTATATGAAATATTCAGAGAAAGTATTGGTTTCATGTCAAAAAATTCGATGTCGAGATTTTGATGGATCTCTACGTTTTAAGGTCCCCTGAATCCAAATAAGTGGTTTTCGCGACATCAAATTGTCGCAGGTAGAACAAATAAACTCAAATTATAAAAGCAGTAGACAAATTTATTCTTTCTAGTTAAATACAAAAAACATAAACATCTTTCCAAAACAAAACAACAACTAGCCACTGCCTCCTCTGTCTTCTTCTTCTATACTCCTTGTTGAGGATCCAACCAGTCACAAACCAAATCGGCCAAAAAGGGCTAGTACTTTACTGATGTTCTTTTTAAGTTTTTTTCGATTTTCTCAAAATTCGCTTCAATGATTTTGTTATATATATATTTTTTTACTTTCGCTTACCCTATTTTTAAGTAAATTTTCCCCTCATAACTCAAATCACTCTATTTTTTCCTGTTGCGAAAGAATATCATTTTACTTTTTATTTTCTCTTATATATATATTATTTTTATTTTAGCCTATTTATAATTTAAAATAAGATTCTTATGGAATTTTGTTTTTCAGCTCTTGACAAGCATAGTACACAACTTTCTCTTACCTTACCGAAGGTAAGAGAAAGCTTTGTGCTGTGCGACTAGTCACATCACTATTTATTTTGTTTCAAGACTCTATTTTCTCTAATAAGTTTCATCCATTAAGTCCATGAATCCCCACAGGTGGTCCGCTGACTCCTCGGGGTCCGCGAAATGTCACTGAGAAATTAAATTATTTTGTATTTTAGTTGACTTTGCAGTAGCTTTATCCTAATCTAGTTCCCACATAAGTTCAGCTTAAATTGTAAAAGCTGAAATAGTTGTCAGTATAGCATTCGATTAGGGGGTCCTTGAAAAAATTTTGTTGGTAACTACCGCATTAAGCGATCCAAAAGGGAATTTATAAAAACTCAAAAGTCAATTTTCAAGAAGAGTGTTTTAATTTGTAACTGATTTAAATAGAGTAAAAAAAAAAAAAAAAATAATTTCAACAAAATGCTTTTCTAGTACAGTTTCACTATTCTTTATCACTATTAAAGAATATAAGAAAAAATCTAGCTAGGTCTTTCTTAAGAAAATATTTAGGCATTTAAGTGTATATATATATATATATATATTTTAATTTCATTAGCAATTATAATTTGTTTCTCTCTTAATTAACATAGAAATGAACGAGCCAATTGAGACAGAGAGAGAAGATTAAAGCAGACGACAATTAGACAAAAGAGAGGGGGAAAGGACAGAGCAGGTCAGATAAATGAAAGTAAATCCCTAGTCTGATGTAATTAATCAATTAATATTCCCTTTAAAAACACCTCATGATCAAAAAGAGTTAATGACTGATTTGCTTAAAATAAGTACCAGAGAATAGGAAATACCGTGTATAGTTATTTTAAATATTTGTATAGATTAAGATACATTGTACTTATATCTACCAAAGAAAAAATGGAATTAGTGCATTACTTATTCTAAATAATATAAATGATTCGATCCTCTATATAGGCCTACATTTACTTCAATAGTCTAATTAGAAATTTTAAAAATAAATTTTTGTATTATTTGTAGGTGGCCGTAAGGAAAATCAAATATTAATAATAAGGACCGTTGGCTAAAAAATAAATACTTCTGCGTATTATCCGTTTATTTGTAAATATTTCGACCCCAGTGATATGGAATCATCCTCAGTACAATCAACAGATGTTTTGCAAATCGTTACTTTCTCCCATCCAATATGACAAAATAGCTGAGCATTCCATGAATTAAATTTTTATAATCAATAATATAATATAAAATAATATAATTCTTCGGCGAACGGCCTTTCGCCGGCCCTCCGTACTTAATTTCAAATAGATTCATTGAAAATTGTGGAACATATACGACATATACGTACATACATACATTTTTAGCATTTCATTTATATATATATAGAAGATAGAAGATTATCTAGCGCGCTAGCATGTTGGCAAGACCAATTTTACAAGACCAATTTTTTCTACTGTCGTTTAAACTCCCGTGGTGGGGCTACGAAAGTCGAAGTTAAATGCTATATATATATAACTTATTATTATTGTTCTAGGAGTCTTTCTCTACATTACATCTGATGTCTGGACTTCTTTTAAAATAATGAATTGTCTCTTGTCAATTTACGTTTGATAATCGCTATGAAGGATTTTGAGACCAGCTGTTAAACCTAAAAAAGACAATAATATAATACAAACATTATAAATATTTTACTTGGTAAAGTCACATATATATATATCAATTATTTATTAATTACAATTTGTACTCAAAATCTTATAATTCCACGAGTCTTACTTACACTTCGTATATTCCTCGCACCTGGCTGTATGGACTTCTAGTTTTCCTGGATCTTACTCTTTTTCTTCGTCTACTCGGAATCGAATTGAAGACTCGAAGAGGGCTTTTTCTTTCATCCTTTTTACGTGTCCTGGTGAGTTAGTTTTTTCTATTAGCTCAGTAGGTCCTTTTAATTTAGGTTTTATTTCCTCCGTCTGTTAAATTTTGCATCATTAAAATTCTTTAACAGGAATCATCTTCATATCCAGTGAATAAAGTCACGAATTTTTATTAAATTTAAATCCTTGAGAACCAGTATATTGTATTGTAGATCTGGCAGAGTTTTAGTGTTTTCGAGCAGATAATTGGATTAATAGCATCGCGAGGAAACCTAAGGAGAAAAAAAACAATTATAAATTTTAAGCTTCGAAAGCCCTTAAGTACATATATGATTAGAACCCATAGGCGTACCCAGCGAGGGGCAGGGGGGCAGCTGCCCCCCCCCCCCTAAAAGCAAGAAAAAAAAATTAAATGCTTATAAAGTGATGAAATTAATCAAAATTATGTAGGGCGATAGCGACGGGGACTCGAGGGTTTTTATGCCTTTAATTCGAAGGCTTTTCCCCTATATATATACATATATATATGAAAAAGCTATGTCACAATCTGGACGGCCATGATCTCCCCCCCCCTGGACGACCATGATCTGCCCCCCTCTAGATTTGATCCTGGGATAATTTTGACGATATCGCGTCATATATTTATTTATTATATTTGGAGTTAATTTTTTTTTTTTTTTTTTTTTTGATTATATCAATCTAGCTGCTGATCCTTGAATTATGGACAAGAGTTTTGTTTAAGCTATCTTATTTGGGCAGATTCTGTGCCTGGAGGAAAAGATCGTACCATAAGCAAAATACAATAACAAATAAGTGGGTTAAAAGATTATTATTAATAAATCACATCAAATAAACTTATATAACTTCTTATCTTACGCATTGCATTTGATGCATTTTATCAACTCATTAGTTATTAATAATGATGTGAACATTACTAATGACTTAGAGACTAATGTCAAAGATAAAGATAAGAGTTTTCTAATATAAAAATGGGGATTTGAGAAATGACGGCAAACTTTATCTAAATATCTCTAAATAAATTGACCTTTTCTTAGCTTTGAAATTTTTCTTTCTTATCGATATTTAGGGAATTTTTTTTATAACATGAGTCGTCCATTTCCAAAAGTGTCTAGTTGCATCGGGAACAAATTTTCAAGAAACGAGAAAAACTTGTATTTTATTAAACTCAAGAGTTAATTTATGACTGTTATGTTTATAAAATCTGTAAATAAATTAGAAACACAATTTACAAGGTCTTAGGTCCGTATTATTTTCTAAATAGCAGTAATAAACTGTTTTAATATTCAATAAGGGAAAAGTTTTTGTAATTAGCTAATTTTGGAATTGGACCTTTTGCAATTAGCGAGTTTGGCACTGTAAATGCAAATGGTCAGTATCAGAAAATTCCATAAAAATAACAGGTTAGCCAACAATAATCATTATTAAAAAGTGTAAAAATATAGGTCTGCACTATAAAAATGTCCCCCAGTTTACCAAAATATACAATTTTGTGGAAGCTTGCAACTACTGTAGAGGGTGAAAGTCGCCAGATGTTAGCAAGCAAGTAGTATTGAAAGAGTATATGAGTTTGCATCAAGAAATGCAATGAAATGCAACTAGGCCCGGTTTGAATTTGTACTCGATTTTCAGTATTTGTTTTAAATAGGATATAGAAACTTTTTTTCACTGGAAAACTATTTTCAAATATATATTTCGGTTGTGCCAATAATATCCATTTAAAATCACAACTTTTCAAATTTTGTCAATTAGGCACTTTTGGAAATGGACTACTCATAAATCATCTGTGAAAGATCATCACATCATTCGTTAAGATAATAAAAAAACTTTGCTCTATTTGAGATCCTTTTTTAATTATTATAATAATTTAATTGAGTGAAGAGCTATAAGATTATTGCAACCCTGCAGATGCAACTCAACTTGGGTTAATGTTCCGCTTGTCTAAGTTTTCTCCTCGGATACAAAAATAGAAGATAATCTCATCCTAGTAAAAGGCACAAAGTGTCAGAAGGAAAATTCGTTCCTAAAATTAAATACACACAGACAGACCATGGTGCAAAAACCACTTTTTTGGATTCAGGGGACCTCAAAACGAGTATATTCATCAAAATCTCAACATCGAATTTTTGACATGAATCCTTTCTTACTATATACTCGTATATATATTAACATATATCGACGATCTCGGTAGAAAAGTGTCTACTCCACTTTTTTTCGAAAATCATTTTTTAGTATTTTCTCTTGAAAAATATCATTCTCCTTATGCCTTTAACTGAGTAAGAGCGTAATTCAAATTTTTCAGTTCGAAAAGTTGCAGCACGACAAGTGTTTAACAGTGGCTCTAACAATGACAATGAAATGTTTTTTGGCTCTCCTGAAAAATAAACAAAAGTGAAGGGCAGCACGACAAGTGTTTAACAGTGGCTCTAACAATGACAATGAAATGTTTTTTGGCTCTCCTGAAAAATAAACAAAAGTGAAGTTAGGCACTTTGCTAATTAGAACGTCGATATATATATATATATAGTAAGAGAAAGTAAAATTTTCCATTTCAACAATTCTATAATTTATATAAGTAAATAGTGTCATTTATATGATGCTTTTGAAATGATTTATATAATAATGATGATAAAAAAGAGGTAGTGAGTGATGGAGTGAACTTAGATTCATTCAAGTATGGAGCATTGGTCTGGACGACTTGCTGTTGTCACAGGAGCAGCATCGGGTATCGGTGCGAGTATCACACAACACCTCACTAATTATGGCGTGAAAGTGGTGGGCTTGGATAAAGCAGGGATGCCCGAAGGTGTAGAGGGGTTGAAATGTGATGTCGGAGATCAAAAAGAAGTTGAAGAAGCGTTCAAAGAAATCGACAAAAAATTTGGACCCATTTCTATTATGGTCAACAATGCTGGGATCTTACGCGATGTTAATTTCCAAGGTAATGAAAAGTGGCAGAATGTTAGTGATAAAAAATGTTACCCACTTATACCCAACTAAATGATTGAAATTGATTTTGGAATGGCTGTTCTTAAGGTAGGTTTATACTACAGACATCGAGCGTGCCATACACGTGCCGTGGTAGACACCGAATCCATTTATTTACATCTAACGTGACAGAAGTGGCCGTGTCAGACATTAACAAACACCGTCGTCGGCAAAAAGAAAACAAAACACGCCTGCACGGTCCCAATACCCTATTTACACTGCCACTGACACTTACAGACATGAACCGGACAGACAAAATATTCTTTCCGAGAATACTGGCCGGGCACGACCCGTGTCTGTCGGCTTCTGACGACCGTGTTACGATAGATATAAATAAGTTAATACGCACAAATAATAATATTAATTTGTCTGCCACGGCACATGTGCCACGTTCGATATCTTTGATATAAATCCTCCTTAAGGCTTCTATTTTGTTTTAAAAAGCAAATTAGTCAAAAAACCTACTATTTTCATAATGTGCAAGAGATCTCTGAAGGTATTTTACGGGATCTGGACTTAAGGCTTTGGGTCAAACTTGGCCAACAATTTAAGACAGGTGAGTAGATAAAAATATTTCAAAAAACTTGCTGTCTTTCACATTAGTGAAGCCCAAAGATTTATTTTTTTTTTTATAATTAATAATAGCTATATGGCATATAATTTCTGTTTTATCTGATGAATTCTTTTTTTAATTTTGAAAATTTATAAGATTTATTTAAAAAAATAGTCTAAATTTAATATTAAATCAAATTTTATTCGCGAAGCGATTAAAATTATTATTTTACACGGTGCCTCTATTGAGCCATTTCACTCCTATTGCCTCCTAACAGGGCCGGGTTTAAGATAATGCCGCCTTTAGGCTAAAGTCCACTTGCCTTCTATATGTCATATTTACTTAATAGATTTGTTTTATATAATGTTTTATACGATAAATATATACTAAAAGTAAGGAAAATATTATTAAAATCTAAAATACTTTATTTTAACTTTGGAAAAAAAATTTCCAAACCGCCGCCCCTTAAAAATTTTGCCGCTCTAGGCTACAGCCATGGGCGTCTGCAGGGGGGGGGGGGCAACCAGGCACTTGCCCCCCCCCCCTGGAAAATTAAAATGATACAAAAAAATGTATAAAACAAAAAAAAACAATACAAAAAAACCTTTCACAGTATACATCCACCTTGCCGCGGTGAGAAAGCTTTAAATACTAAGAGATGTATAACATTATTAATATCAAAATACGTTTTTTTTAACTTATCTGGAAGTGACTTGCCCCCCCCCCTGAAAAAAATCCTTGCCCCCCTGCAAAAAATCCTGCGGACGCCCTTGGCTACAGCCTTTTTAGCCTATTTAGAAATATAACCCTGCCTCCTGATGAGAACAGCAAAAATTTTTTGCAGTATTTTCAATTATTCACCAGTCTGCTGGCTAAATTTGATGGGAATTCAAATCTTGACTTCGTGACACTTTTGTACGTTGGGGATTAACTACTTATTGGTCTCTATTTGGTTGCATTTTTTGGAACCCACACAGAAACTATTGGTTCTATATAAAAAAAAAAAAAAAAAAGAAACAAGGTCTTCGACAAGAGCTATCTTTTGTTTAGTTATTTAATCTTTATAAAAAAATTATTAATAATAAAAATAAATAATCAACAACTTCTTTTTGTTATTAGGGAGCAAAGGTTCACCAGATGATTGGCAAGAGATGCTCAATACCAATGTCCTGGGTTTATCTCTCTGCACTCGCTACGCACTGCAGTCGATGCGGAAGCATAATATTGACGACGGACAGTTCATCCATATCAACAGGTAATATATTTGTTCCATTCTTGAGTTGAATCTGTAAAAAAAAAATACAGGAAATTAAAAATGACAAACCGAAACAAAAAAATATTACTTTAATAACTGGGAATTTCGAAATTCTCATTTTGTACATAAAATTTCTCAGAAACGAGGCTCTTTTTATTTATAATTATTATTAAATATCAAAGATTAGTGATAATAAGATAAGAGAAGTACCATATGCATTATTTTTAGTTCTAACAAGAGTTTTGTTTACAGCTGGGCAAGTCATACAATGCCCAATTCGAGTGAGATGTCCATGTACTATGCCAGTAAACATGCTGTCACCGTCCTAGCTGAGGGTCTCCGGAAAGAACTTCTCACACTCAAATCGAAAATTCGAGTTTCGGTATTTTTCAATTTTTATTATGATATTATAATTAAATATTTAGATAGTTTGGAGGATAGAATTGTACCTCAGTTTCTTTCCATAACTACTTAATTTGTTTAAAAAAATAATACCTTCTTAAGTATATAAAATTAAATTTTGAGTGGTTTGTTTATTGTTCTGTTTAATATATTGTGTATGTCACATAATAGCATTACATTATTACCCTGAAGAACGAGGATTAGGCTTTGCGAAATAAATTAAGTAGTTGTGTGAAAGAAAGATTAGTTACGATTATATAAATCACCTAATTTATCCTTTATTTATTTTACTACGAATTTATTTTTCTCTTACTTATAGAGTAGGTATAAAAATTGCTAAAAACGGACAGAATAATTGAGAAAATAACTTGTGAGAGGGAATTTGAACCATATTTATAATAAAAAACATTTATATAATAAAGGGATCATTCCAGTAGTCAATATTAAGTCAATATTAAGTCCCACCCATGCGTTTTCTACTTGTGATTATTTCATTGTTTTTATAAAAGAAAATGACAATCTTTATTGGATCTTTATCCCTCCCATGCGTTTTCTACTTTTGATTATTTCATTGTTTTAAAAAAATATATATTTTTTAATGGAAACTTTGATGGTTCAAACCTAGAAAATTTCCAATAAAGTTTTTCATTTTCTCTTAAAAAAAAAAAAAAAAAACAATGAAATAATCACATGTAGAAAACGTATGGGTGGGACTTAATATTGACCCTCATTATAACATTGCAATTTTTGTTATTCTAAAAGTGTACTTTCACATCTCCAAGTTTGTGAGTGGTATAATCATTTTAAATTTCTTTTACCTATATTAGACAAATTTGGTTGTTATAAAGACATGGGTCTAATTTTCGTAAATGTGTTGTATTTTTCAGAGTATTTGTCCTGGATATGTGCAGACTGGACTGTTCAAATCAATGGGAACAAAATCCGAGGCGTTTAGGGCTCTTCCAGGATTGAAGCCAGAGAATATTAGCCAGGCTCTAATTTATATTCTTTCAACACCAATTGATGTCAATGTAAGTATTATAACTCTCAATAAATACCCTAAAAAAAAATTCAAGAAAAATAAAAAATATTGTTTTACTCCGTTAATTAAGTTAATAATAAGTACAGGCGAAGCAAGACTTTTGATTTTAATAAAATTAACCAAATCGTTCAATAGGAGCAGTCTGGTACGTATACAGTAAAGAAAAGAAAATAATGAGTAGCACTAGATAATTGCCTTGATTGTTAATACAGGCGTCTCAGCGATTCTGAAGATGATGAATCTCTTGATGAAGTACTTCCAGGAGTGGTTATAAAACCATTTTACAAAGGCGACTCGTAACTCATTATTGTCTGCGAATTGTGTTTTTTGAAATTTTCTCGACGTGGTTTATTGTGGAAATGAGGGTTCTTCACTCCTGGATCGCAGAGAAGCCTGTACAAAAATCTTCAAATATGTATAGCACTCTTAATATCTCTCTTTATTCTGTACCTGACCCAGAAGGATTAAATAACTGGATAAGTCGATAGATGCACTCATTTTCTTCTAAAGACCCTTACATATAGTTAAACTTTTTATTAGTTAAATATTTTGTGCATTACAG
>JAKCPI010028839.1:0-10717 GCA_023213315.1 Euborellia annulipes | reverse complement strand
TGGTGCGCAACCTATCTTCATTTGCGACCCCCATTTTTTTTGAAAAAACTTATTGCGACCCTTGAGTAGACAGAAGAGGTTTTTTTTTAATCGTCAACTTTGATTGACATCACACCAGGTTTTCGAGCGCGATATATTTTTTATTGTCATATAAAGTTCTTTAAATTTGGCGACTCTGAAGATTTTTCTCGCGACCCCTCTGGGGGTCACTGCTCTATACTTTTGTTCGAAAAAAAGGATGTAAATTTTTCCGCAGAGCGGGGAGTTCCCCCCCCTCCTGAAACAAATTTTTATATACGCCCCTGGTATATTGTATATTTGTGTACATTACTTGAGGGCTCGCTGGTGTAGTGAGCTAGGGTGTCAGCTTCTGCAAAGAAGATCCCTGTTCAAATCCTTGGCGTGCGGGATTTTTCATTAAATAAAAATATTTATTTAATGTAAACAAATCCTCAAGCAAGCCCTGGATTGGAATATAGGATCCTACCACAATAGCCCTCAGGCAACTCTACGAGGAGAGGGAGTTGCTGTGACATCCCGTCCTGTGGAAGAGACGTAAAGAAGGTTCCCTCTCAGTGATGCATTCTTCGAAAAGAGTAGGCTACACGCCGGTGCTCCTCAATTAAGGACATCCTCCATAGCATAGAAGAGGTTGAATAAAAGGAGCCGGTTGGAACCAAAAATAAGGATTAGTTCACTAGCTAGAGACGAGAGGAGGAGGAGTTAGAGATAGGAAATGATGTAACTTCACGGGGTGCCGGTAGATGGCTACGGCCAGAGGCCGGTTGGGTTTGAGGTATGTGTCTTCGTACACGAAAGCACCTCGGGCAAATAAACGGGGATCCCGATAGGAATTTCAAATAAATAAATAGTTGTGTACATTACAATTTGTTTATTTTTCAAAAATATAAAAAAGCCTTATTTTTTCCATTTTTTTCTTTTAGCTCTACAATTTCTATAACGCTCTACTTCTCCATATTCCAAATCCCCTGCAGTCAAGATCTGCTGTAGTGGCTAATAATGTAACTTCACAAGACGTTCCCACCAGTACCAAATCTGGTAAGAAATAAATATATAAAGTTTTCTTAAGTCTTTTGGGCACCTTAAACCATATATACATGTATAGACTATTCGTATGTTAAAAAATCTGGTGTGACTGGTCGCACAACACACTTTTACCTCCTGTAATCGAAAGTTGTGTTCTGTGCTTGTCACACCAAATTTTTTTGTATCATAAACATGAGAAAATATTTATATTTTGTTCCAAGGTAACTCCTCTCCTATCTTTCCTATCAAGTTCAAGAGTAAAGTGTGCTTCAAAAAATCCCAATGGCAAAATGAGAGAGAGCATCTAACAAATAATTGATTTCTGGCTGGAACTAGAACCTGAAGACGGTCCAGAGAGCGGTCCTGGAAGCCCTGTTATTGATGTCGGCTATAAAGGACCACATCTCAACTCGCCACTGACCATTCGAGATCTTCAGACTCTACTTGACAATTTCAAGCTGAAAAAGGCAAGCAATTTGTTTTTGTTATTGAATCGTTCGTTAATCTTTAAATGAATTTGTAAACTATCAAATGTGACTCAGCCAAAATAGACACAATATTCTCTTTTTGTAATATCAATATTTATGGGTGAGTTCGAATAGCCAACCCCTAAACCACTAATTCCCAATTTTGATAGAAGGGAATACTAACACTAGTGTTATTTTCTCTTGCGACGTCACAGAATCCTATTATTTTTTTCTTGCATAATACGCTTCCCACAGTTTGAGAACCGCTGCTCCAAACGAACCAATTTGTCTGCAGCCTCATCGACTCCATGCTCGTTATGTAGCCCTGGTATTACGTCAAGCCGCCAAACACCTACGCAGGCTACCTAACATTAATGAAGCTAGTACCACTACTGCAGGTCAAATCACCATTATTGGAGATCTCCATGGCAAACTGGACGACCTTCTCGTTGTCTGGCATAAAGTATTGTATTCAATATTTAAATGTATTATGATAGAGTTTTAAAGAAATTCCTTATATTCCAGAATGGTTTGCCTAGTTCAGAGAACCCGTATGTGTTCAATGGCGATTTTGTCGACCGTGGTCGTCATGGCATCGAAGTTTTGGTGCTATTATTAGTTTGTTCAATTGTTCATCCTGATGGAGTTTTTCTCAATCGAGGAAATCATGAAGATCACGTCATGAACCAAAGGTAATAAAAATAAAAATAGAAAAGGTTAAATAAATTCTAAAGTCTACTAATATTTATTTTATTTCAGATATGGATTTATTCGAGAAGTTAGGAGCAAATATAAAGTGAGTAAAGGGAGCCAAGTGACTCAATATAATCGAAGTTATAATTAACTAAACACTAAACCCGACTTCATTGGGCCGAAATAAGAAAAAAAAAAAAAAAAAAAAACTAGAATAACTGGGAAAATTGAAGCCCATTGCTTAAGGGTATTTGTAATCAAAAAAATGTATGTACAGTTATAGGCTACGAGCTAACGGTGGAGATAGAGGCCCCTTTAGTTAATATTCAACTTCTGTCCTGAGAGCATCGTTTTAGTGTTTTAAAAAGTTCAACTTCAACCAACTTCCACCAAATTTACTGGGTAAATTTATTCCAATATACGCATCAACGCAAACTAAATACAATATATCTCGACACAAAAAAATCTGATGTGACAAGCTCAGAACACAACTTTCTCTTATCGACCAATCACACCAGATTTTTTTTTATTTAAAAAAAAACACTCACACTTTTTTCCCACTCACACACAGACACACATACCCATAGTCTTTTCGGCAACTCAGGCCATACAGTATTATTAAACTTTCTTCGAGAGAAAGTTAGTTTCCACTTTTTAATAGGCCAGTTACAAGAGCATTAATTCTCTTCTGGAATTAGACATGAACATATACCAGATTGATTGGCCAAGAGCCTTTCCCTAAACACGCTAGAATGTGATTACAAGGGAATACTTTGACCTTGTCTAATATTTCAATCATTATCTACAGTAGGCAACATTTCTTTATACAATCGGGAACTTGCATGAATTTTTAATTTGCTAGAAATATATATTAAATCGTTTATTAAGTTATAAAAATCATCTTCCGCAGGGCCGGCTCTACTTGTAAGCACAGGATGCGTCGCGTCGGGGCGCTTCCGTATAAGGGCGCCATAATTTACGCAAAAAATACTTTAGAAGGCGGCAAAAATATCTTGTCTCTAAAAAAATGGTAAAATAATTTTGACAGGCGGGGAAAACTTATGTAATGTTAATTTTTGAGGGGCAGCAAAAATTTTGTTGCTTTAAAAAAAATTTTCAGCAGAAAAATTTTTTAGTTGAGGCCCCCGAAAAAATTTCTATATATGCCCCTGGTTGTAAGGCGTCAATTACTGTTCTGCATCGGGGCGCCAAAATCCTAGAGCCGGCCCTGATCTTCCGGCATATGTTTTATATTAATTTATTTAACAGTAATGTAGAATTTTTTTGGAAAAAATTAATTTTCCCTTTTGGATTAAAAGTTTTCAGGAATAACTCTCGGCAATTCTCCTTGGGCTATGCATAGCTGAATAAATAAATATAAATTTTATAAATATACAGTACATGTAGTATAACTTATAGATATATATATATTTTAACTTAATTAAATGGCCGTCGGAAAAACCATTTGGCCAATGGCAAAGTGAGTGTGTTTCAGATATAGGAACCCGAGAAAAATAATTTTTTTAATCGGGGCATATCTGACTTCTTATTCTCCGAGATCCTTATCCACTGGTTCACAAATTGTAAATGTGACCAGTGATTCTGGTCTCGGTGTAAGCTTCTAGATATAAATGTTAATATATTGCCTAAATTGCCCACCCTATATTTACGATCTTTTGTCTCCCGGCTCTTCCACCAGGGCGCGGGGTTTGGATGCCCTCCCCTTGCGTGTCCGTGGAGCCTCCAATTTCAAGACCTTACGTTCCCTGTTATCCGCCCATCTGGGGATGAGATTGTGAGAGGCATATTTGGCGCCGTCCTGATCTGAAACTTGGCCACCTTATTCCTGCCCAACGCTGTCGCGAGTCGAATGATCGATGGATGGATGTGATTCCTGAGAAATGTATGACAAATATATTGTGTACACTATGAGGGGCAACGTGCCCTATGTACATGTTAAATAAATAAATCAAGAGTCGTGGGAGCGACTCGTCTCCGAGCAAGGAAAAAGCAAAAGAAAGCAAAGAATAGATGATATTCCAATAGATGCCCATTGCATTTACATGGACGAATCCATGGACCCATAAGACGACGATTATCAAGAAATATTTTTAATCCTTAATAAAAGATAGCGACGTGAAAAAAAAAATAACTTTTCTCTTTCTGGACGAATATCTCAAAGAATTTTTAAGATATCGGAGCATGGGCGTACCCAGGGGGGTGCAGGGGGGGGTCAGTTGTTCCCCTCCCTAGAAGCAACAAAAAAAACAATTAAATGTTTATAAAGTGATGAAACAAAACAAAATTAGGTAGGTCGATGGCGACGGGGAATTATTTAGGACTCGAGGAGGTTTTTCCCATCTATATAAAAAAAGCTATGTCACAATCTGGACGACCATGATCTGCTCCCCCCCCTAGATTTGATCCTGGGTACGCCCATGTATCGGAGTCAAATTTTTTTTTATATTATACTATTATTCTATAGAATAAATAAGGATTATTTTGGGCACAAATTCCCAAAAAGAATAGCAGAGGCTCAAAGTTGAGATTTTGCCAATTTCGGAAAGTCTCTTATTTTCCTTTTTTTACTTTCTCTTACCTTTTTTTTGACAGAGGAGTTATTCAAGCCGCTAAACTTTTCCGTGCATGCCCCCCCCCCCTAACTGGCCACTGTAGAGACATGATTTGTAAGCCGTTGTCAAAAGGTCTTTAAATTCTTGCTTCTGTCCTTGGGTTATAGCATAGTTGTAGAGTGCATGCCTCTTGTGCTAGAGGTCTAAATAATATCCCGTGGGCTAATTAAGATAGAATAAAGACATGGAAAATAAATGGCGAAATCTTTAGCTGAAAAATCATTCTTTCTAACCGTATATTCAACATAATTATACCTTTTAAGCAAAGGCGGATCCAGAGGTGTTTCTAGGGGAGGGGGGAGGAATCTAGTGTGACTGGTCGCACAGCACACTCTTAATTTCGGTAATTTAAAGGCGCATTCTGTACTTGTTTGCCAGAATATAAATACAAATCAAATTTTTAAGTACTGGTATTAATTTTTAAAATTATACATTAAAAATAATTTTTTTTCCGAAAAAAAAAGTATTTTTTTAAATCTCAGGGGGTAATTACCCCCTTTACCCCCCCCCCCCCCCTTGTATCCGCCCTTGCTCTTAAGACAGAGGAGTTATTCAAGCCGGTAAACTTTTTCCTGCCTGCCCCCTAACCGGCAACTATAGACACACACACATGATTTGTAAGATGTCACGTCAAAACCTTTAATGAAAATTTGCGGGACAAGGAATCCTTATACCTTATTTCTTGTATTATATACATCTCTTAAACATAAAAGGTTCCTCATTTCAAGAGAAGTCAGAAAGTCAAGTGTGGGAGATTTTATATCCTATTTCTTAAATTTGTACATAAATCTAAACCCATACACTGTATTCAGGGCCGCAGCCAGGGGGGGGCAGGGGGGCTATATCCCCGGGGCCCGGGCCCATTGCGCTCCCACCTTAAAATTCAAATTAAAAATTAATTTTCATGGTTAAAATTTCAATTAAAAAAAATCATTTTCTTGAAATTTTCCAACTTGAAAAAGCCCGGGCCCTCCCATGAAAAAAATTTCAAAAAAATCATTTTCTTGAAATTTTTTTTCCTCAGGGGGCCCGGGCCTTTTAACCTCAAATCAAGTTTGATCTTTTTCTCGACTCAGGATAGCTAAAAACGCAGATTTCAGTGGCTAATTTTCAAAAAATTTTCCATACCCCCAGATTCTCCCGGAAATTCTCTGTCCGGAACTGGCCTTATTAATGTAACTCTTTGTTTAGGAAACTTTGAAAAATTTTTAAATAACTTTATTTAAATAAATATTGTAAGCTATCGGTATGTATAACTATTTCAAAAGTTGTGTCAAAAACTGTGTAAAAAATTGTTGGCATGAAGGCGACAATAGCCTTTTACATACTAAAAAAAACTAAGTTTTTTTTTGGGTGGGTATTACTAAGTAGCCCCGGGGCCTGTCAAGTCTGTCTGCGGCCCTGACTGTTTTTTATTTGTTTATATATGATGCAACGCATATTCTCTTTTGTTTGGACAGCAAAATGCGGATCGTCTTCTAAGGCTGATTGAAATCGTCTACAGGTGGTTACCCTTGGCAACACTGATTAACAAGAAAGCGCTCGTTGTTCATGGGGGCATCTCAGATGCTACGGAGTTAGGATGGTTAAAAGCCGTCAATAGAAATAAGGTCAGTCATAATCGCAAGGCCCGTTTTCACGATTGACTGACCAAAATGAGTTTGCTATGAAAATGACATCTGGTTACCTCTAGTCAGGCGCGTATATAGAAATTTTTTTCAGGCGGGCCCGAACTCAAAAATTTTCTTTGTTCACCAAACACCAAATGTTTGCCGTCCCTGGGAGAAATTTTTTTTAACTTTTCCACACTCTGCCGTTAAAATCATTTTACCTTTTTTTTTTTTTTTTAGAATGACAAAATTTTTGCAGCCTTGCCCCCCTTATATACGCCCCTGCGTCTAGTCAAAATGAATTTGGTCAACGCGAAAACCGCATTTTTTTTGGCTTTGGTCTTGATAACTGGAAATAGGGGATGGCGTCATTCGTAGTTTTTATTATCTCCTCAAGATGGCGTGAATTTTTCAGTTTTTACTTTATTTTATTTTTTTTTTTTTATTTGAGTCGTCCATTTACATAAGTATCTAGTTGTATCGGGAACAAATTTTCAGGAAACGAGAAAATCCTGTATTTTATTAAATTAATTTATGACTGTTATTTTTAGAAATTCTGTAAATAAATTATAAACACACTTTACAAGGTCTTAGGTCGCTATTATTTTCTATATATCAGTAACAAACTGTTTTAATATTTAACTAGGCACTTTTGGAAAAGGTTTTTGTAATTAGCAAGTTTTGGATGTCCCTCAGTTTATCAAAATATACAATTTTGGAAGCTTGTGGATAGGGCTATTTTTCATTGCAAATAGCAATTGGAAATGATTTCATGAAAGTCATCATATTTTTGTTAACAACAGGGGGGGGGGGAGGGGGTTAACAAGCAAGTAGTTTTGGAACAGTTTGTTCCGGTTTGAATTTGTACTCGATTTCCTGTGTATGTTTTACATAGGATATAGAAACTTTTTTCTCTGGAAAACTATTTTCAAATGTTTATTTCCAGTTGTGCCAACAACATGCAATTAAAATCTCAACTTTCCAAATTTTGTCAATTAGGCACTTTAAATGGACGACTCATTTATTTAAAGTTAAGGAGGGGGGGGCGCTGCCCCAAATTCTGAAAAGGGGAGGCGCAAAAAATTGAAAATTCAGAATTTGACCATTGGAAAGCATTTTTGTCTTCTTATCAAAAATTAAGGCCAGGGGCGTATATAAGGGGGGGGGGGGGCGAGGGGGCCCGGGCCCCCCCCCGAAATTTCCCAAACACATATACATATATAGGGATATACAGACATCAGCGCAACAATTTTTCCCGCAGGATGGAAAACTTTGGTTCCGCAAAAGAAAAAATTTTCCGCAAAAAATTTCTATATACGCCCCTGATTAAGGCTAATTAATTTTAATAATTATTAAATAAATAAATCTCTCAAATTAAAAATTGTTATATAATTTATTTTATTTTATTTTCTTCTCATTATTAAGAAAAGACGTGTGTCCGTCCTGCTGAGAGGGCGGGACTCCACTTTTTTTCAATTCAATAAGTTGTTTACGGAAATTTAAATAATATACAATTTTTTTTTTTTTTTTTTTTTTTTTTTTGAAAAGTGACTGGGACTTTTTGTTTGCCTACAGTATATCTCTCTTTTGAGACCCCCAATTTCATCTGGCGAGTCACCTGTCGCCCATGCAGAGGCCATCGACAAGTTGGAGTGGAAACAGGTAGTCATACCTACATCATATTTTTTACTTTCTCTTACCTATGTATATATGTAATATATATATAGAGAGAAAGTATTAGATTCATGTCAAAAATTCGATGTCGAGATTGGATCTTCACGTTTTGAGGTCCCCTGAATCCAAAAAAGTGGTTTTCGCGACATGGTCTGTCTGTGGGTGGGTGGGTGTGTGTGTGTGTGTGTGTTCAATTTTAAGCATGAAGGAATTGAGCTATGAGGCTGAAATTTTATATTTAAGTTAAACACCCTCCGGGACCGGAAAACTTTCTTTTTTTAGCTTTTAATCAAAATCGGCCAAAGAGTACTAGTACTGTTCTATAAATTATATAAAGATTGGGGGTCCTTGGCTCGGCCTCTCTATAATTCCATTTACGCAACGAATATATAATTATCGTTGAACTAATAGGTAATAATAATAAACGTCTCCTTTGGTTTTAAATAATATAATTAACAAAAAAATACATTGATGAAGTGAATAAGTTTACAACAAGTCATAGATTATATAAAAACTTCGAAGAAGCCAAGCTATCAGTCATCAATCCTCAGCCTCTGGCAGTTCCCCTCCTCCTCGCATGGCAGCGCTGACACTCGCCCGGGCCTTCCAAATAAATTATTTCTTGACATACTCCCACCTTGAGGTTGTCCTCAATCCTCAACCTCCCACTTCACCTTCATCGGTATCTTGTAGGTAGTATGATTCTTCTTCCAGATTTGCTCTTCTTAGCCGGTGATGCTTCCTTCTTGGTAAGTATTGAAGATTGGTCAGGAAATGATTCTTCCTCGGTAAGTATTGAAGATTGGTCAGGAGATGATTCTTCTAATACTTCATTGTTTGAGACCGACATCTCTAAGGGATATATTCTTTGTACAGGACGGCATATCAAACCTTCGGCAGTCTTCAAATGAACAACTCTTATCTTCTCATCTTTTCCTGGAATCAGCTTTTCTACAATAGCTAGTGGCCAATGTAGTCTCTTCAGTTTGTCGCAGCCGACCAATACTAAATCACCAACTTCGAATCTTCTCTCTTCTTGGAGTTTATTGTTCAATTGCATGAGCTGACCCAAATATTCTTGACGGAATCGGGAACGAAGCTCTTCTTTTATCTTCTGTTGATACTTCACTCTTCTTTTAAGGGAAAACGAGTCAATGTGGTCCAAGTCTGGAACACCCTCTTCTTTATTTCTTGAATAAACATCTTCGGGGAAATGGGAACGGGATCTTCATGATCTTCGGGCATATATGTGATAGGACGGGAGTTTAGGTAGGATTCGCAATCACACAAAACAGTTTGTAATTCTTCAGGGGACAAGGAAACCTTCCCTAATATTCGCTTTAACAGATTCTTCAAAATGCCTATCAGTCTTTCCCAGAACCCACCCCACCAAGCTGCAGTAGGAGGGTTGAATCTCCAATCAATTTTCAATTCGATGCCATAGTCTTTAATTTCATTCCAGTTAACTTTCTGAAGTGCTCGATTCGCACCTCTAAAATTAGTACCATTATCAGTATAAACAATAGAAGGGCGCCCACGTCGTGCAATAAAACGTCGGAACGCCATCAGAAACACTTCAGTCGACATGTTTGAAACAAGTTCTAAGTGGATCGCGCGATAAACAGCACACGTAAAAATACAAATCCAAGTCTTGTCGCCTCCATTTAAATAAAGAGGGCCGGCGAAATCAACACCAATGACCTCAAAGACATTGGCTTCTCTTACTCTGTTTTCAGGTAAAGGCGGTGTTTCGACATTTACCGGTTTACTAGAAAAACGTTGACATTTCACACATTTTTTTACTATTCTTCTCACAGTTTGACGGCATCGTAATATCCAATATTTTTCTCTTAATATATTCATCAAGGCTTGACCCCTTTGATGTCCAAATCTTGTATGATAATTAGGGCTCGGATTTATAGGCACTAAAAATCTTCAAAATAGGCAGGCAACTAAGCACTAAAAATTATTAAAATAGGCACTTAAAAAAGGCATTTATTGTAAAAATAGGCACTAAAAAAGGCACTTAAAAGATATTATTTAAGAAATAATATAAAAAAATTTAAAAAATTGATGTCTTATTTTTGGTTGGTGTGACTGGTCGCATAGCACACAATTTTTTCTTAATTTCGGTAATTCTGTACTTGTTTGCCAGAATATAAATACAAATCAAATTTTTAAGTACTAATTTTTAAAATTTTACATTAAAAATAATTTTTTTTTTTTAAAGTATTTTTTTTTTTTTTTCAAATCTCGGGGAGGGAGGGGTGGTAATTACCCACTTTCCACCCCCCCCCCCCCCCCCCCCAATTTTGAAATATTTTCTTGATAATTCAAAAAAATTTTAAATTTAGGCTATGTATAGCTCGTAAAAAATTGAAATTGGCTATTTGAACTTAAAATAGGCACTAAAAAAGGCATTTATAGATGAAATAGGCACCAAAACCCAGAATCAGCCAAAATAGGCATTATAGGCACTAACAAATGCCTGTTATTTTATTCAGAATTTTATAAAACGTATACATATCATATTGGCCTAAATTTTAAGCCATAAATTAAAAAAAAGGCAAATAGGGCGAAATCCGAGCCCTAA